>JAJJWX010003507.1:0-45433 GCA_023529315.1 Papaver bracteatum
TCATGCGTGCCCCCTGATGACTATTTTGATCACTGGGATAGGCAATGGGTAGACCCAACTAATCGACAAGGGTTATTAGGAAATGAATTACGCCGGATCTTCTATTGGTTAGTCTTGCCAAAATGATTCAGTGGAAATATAGTTATTGGGTGATGATCACCGTGACCTGACTTATAAACACAGTTAAGCATAGTTCAGAGTACTTTAAACATACTCTCTCCTTTCCACTTTAGATGACGTTTTGAGAGTTTTCACGTAGATTAAGAAATAAAGATATAAAAAAATTCTATCTATGCCCTTGAAAAAAATCTTGAAACATTAATTGCTATTAGTGTATTTAAAAATAAACTTATGGTTCCAAGATAAAATGTTAGGTTATTATAAGTAGTTTTGTGGTGAAAATATGAATACTATCAAGTAACGTGGAACAAAAAAACTAACCCTAAACACTCATCTAAAGTGAAACGGAGGGAGTAGTATTTGTGAAGAAAAAATGTTTAAATGTGAGGATGAAAGAGTCGAACGCGACATCTTATCAAGTACTACCGAGTGTGCAGAGGAATTGGTGGCAAAGCTTGATGGTGACAACTCAATCAGCCTAAAATCTCCTCCTCCCCGGCTTTTAAAAATTGAGGAATTTGAGAAGTGTTTTGGCTAATAAGAACTTTGATTATTTTTTTACCAAACAACAATTTCAAAAATAGGGGAACTTATCTCTAGCCCTTTTATCTTTTTTCTTATTTGAGTAACCCACCATTAAGATTCATAATATCTGAAACCCATACCTATACTAGGGTATCACCCAGGCCTTCTGCCTGGGCTCAACCTCTCGTGCGCCTTCGGCGCGTGGGACTTTATGATATGGACGGGTTGTGAGCCCTTTCGAATCTTTCTGGCTTCTGGCATCCAAATCATTTCGTCTCGTAAATACCTGGCTTATGATAAAGTGCATCCGTCTGATTCATTTGGTAAAAAGAGATTTGTGATCCTTATATTGTTTGGATCTAAAACTTTTGCGCCACATTGGCCTTCATAGCGTCACCCATATGCAAAAATATTTGCTTTGCTTTTCCTCACCTTCACTGTATGGTCAGATATTAATCTTGCTTTGGCAAGTTCATCATCGTTGCAAACAACTTCACTACTATATCCATCACTTTTATAATGTTAAATCAACAAAATGATTCATAAATAGGTTACTTTATCGTATGCAAGTTCGCACTATCCGTGGTTCCATGTGTGTGATACTATATTTTGCATAGTCCGCCAATGACCTTAATTTCTTTGAAGTCTGAAAAGGCCAAGAAGGCAACATAAGCTTAAAGGATAGAACTGAAAAAAATTTCAATCACAAATCAATACTAAGTTTTCATTCATCTAATCTAACTGATCACAATTGAATCAATAAAGAGAACATATCAGCAGTTCAACTGACTGATCAAAAAGAGAACAATTGAACAAATACTAATTGTGAAAAAATAAGAAAACTGCCAAAAAATAAGAAGCGTGCGTGATGACAACAATCGCCTAAGGATTTTTTTTTTTTTTTTTTTTTTTTTTAAAACTTATATCCAACTGACCTTACTGGGATAATGTCGCCCGACTGGCTTAAAACAAAAACTACAAAATGGGCAAAATTTCTTTTGTTTTGTTACCCACAACATATTAAGCAGACTACTGAAATTTCCATTAGCCTTCAAAGGTTCTTTTTTAGTAGCTCCCCTAGAACATAAACACTAACAGTGACCTCATATAGGAATGGAGTCCAAAATTCTGTCCATATCCATGACAGGATCCCTGTTAGAAACTCCTATCACTACCGGAAAAAACAACGTTTACAACACAATCTAAGAGTTGTAGTACCCCTACGACAACTCCATTTCATGGGTTATGGAAGGGGGTATTGTAGAAAGTCCAAGCTTTTCTACAATACTTGACTAAGAGTTGTAAATGGTGTTGTGATTCATGGTTCGACAATATTTTGCCAAAGTTGTGATTCTCTTTCGATTTTTTTTGAAAGCCTAACACAACTCTTGCTTGTGTTGTAGGACTATTTTACACAACAAAGGATGCGTATCGTAAAAATATGTAACACAACACTTGTATAAGTTGAAGGTCTATCTTAGACAACCTAGGATGTGTATCGTAAAAATATGTAACACAACACTTGTATAAGTTGAAGGATTATCTTAGACAACCTAGGATGTGTATTGTAAAATTATGTAACAACTCTTATTACTATTATGAATAAGATTTGCACGACACTTGTTAGTGTTGTAGAACTATGTTGGACAACACCTAGTTATGTCGTGAAGACATTCTTTCACAACCATTGGTTTGTGTAGTTAAAATATGGAAAACAACTCTTATTAGAAGTTGTGTGCATAAAACTATTTTGAAAAAAAAATTTATAGCTGAAACTGAATTGGCGAAAGTATTTCACATTCACATTAAGCTGCCAGTGTAACACATTTACATTCATTCAAGTTAACCTGCCACTCTAATTGCATTACCTAGCTAACTTCAAATCACCTTGTATGAAAGTGTGTTGCGCAACAAAAGAAAAGAAAATGATAGATTTTTTTACATGACCAAGCATATAATGGACATAACACAAATCAAACCCTTCTCAAGAACCATTTTTGAAGCTTGTTTGCAGCAAGCTCATCGTATTCAATGTTAACCGGAATTAAGCTTAACTAGAAAATCGGCAGCAATTTTACGCACTTCCTTGGGCCAAGTTGCGGTGTACATCGTCTCACGGCGAGGAGGTATCTCATTAAGTTGATCTTTTTCAAGTCCATCGACAAGCCATTTCTGCAAAATAGATTGTCACCAATAGCATTAACTACTGTCTCCCAGTAGAAAACAAATAATAACTGAAATTTTAAATAAAACAGGAAGGATCTCATAATATTGCTAAGAAATTTCGCAGACTCCAATTGCCTAAAGGAGAACCAAAATAAACAATAAAAAAAGAAAAGAAAAAAGAATCACTAGAAAGCTGATAAAAAGAAAATTTGGAGAAGAATATGAAATTAAGACGAGAAGAACAAATCCCCATGATCAAGAGGTATCACGATGACCTTTATTTTATTAACTAATTGGGTAATCCAATCAGAGCCTATGAATATCGCGCACACAAAGTTACTATAGAAGATTACTTGAGCGCCTAACTTTAAGCGAAGCCATGTTGATGCCCAGCATCAATAGTTTAAGAAGTATGCTCATGGTTAAGCTCATCAAGACAACTGGGTAAAACCAAGTCAACAATGGGAGCTAATATGGATGGTTTGGATTGATTTTGTGTTGGGACAGGATACAAACATATTTAATTTGTAGATATTAACATCTAGTTGTTAATTTTTGATGACGTAACTACATCTCTACATGTACAACCACATCCTACTCTATAAGATGGGGTAAGACATTTGATGCAGCATGTTCCAAGTATCTGGACACTTAGTAAAGCATACTGGTCCACTAGTGGGCATCTGGAGTTCAAACTTAGGGAAAACAAACAAGATAGGTTTTAGACAATCTTGAGTCGTATTGTTTGGTCCCGTAAATCAAGCAAACAACATCTGTAGAGGAGTTGCTAAAGTTAGCACATGCACCAACAAGGCTGCATTTATGAAAGACAAAGCCTGTATACAGAGCTAAATATTCTAGCAAGAAGGAAGGCTTAAGCTCAATTTGAGAAATCAATCCGAGTACCAGACGAGGCTGTAAGAAAAACAATAAAAGATACTTCAGGACAACAGAATGACTACAAAAATTATAGTAATGACTGAGGAACGTAGAAGAAAAAGTTTGTCGTCGTCTGTAAAGGGCAGGGGAGGATTATGGGGATGCAGTCATAAAAAATCTGAAACACATTGATTGACGAAAACAAATATTATAATGCAATTTGAGTTTACAAATTATGTAGACTTGAAAGCATAGATTTCTCAAATTGCAATGCAAGTTCACAATTCTTCAAACATTTAATCACCTCCATCAGATCTACAACAAGCGTTAGCTTTTACTTTGGCCTTCCTAGTTGATAATCTCAAGGCCCTTTAAGAGAAAGCAACAACCAGGGCTATACACATGATAGACAAGAAAATGAAAGCAGCCTACAGGCTACAAGTGATAAATACAGAGCTTTGAACTACTTCAGCATCATTTAGAAAGGAATTATACTTCCAATGATGAGATACCAAATTATTCCAATTACAATTTTCTTTTGTTAGATTTTCTGTTGAATCAGGAACCAATGATCTGCCATTGCTTGCTAAAGATCCTTGCTAGTATAGGCCACAGCCTCTCCTAACTATATTGTTCAAACTGGTAAACTTTAGAAAAGTGTGATAACAAAACAATTGATTCACATTAACAATAAAAATAAAAAGTGAAATGACGTTGATACACCCACGTTTCATTATATGATATACGGATGTCACTCAAAATTATACGAAATTTTACAAACTTAACCATCATAATCAAATACAGTCAATCAAGAAGGCGAAGAGATACCAGTAGGTGCTGCAGAATAACGATGCTAAAAGGCAGGGAATTCACTGCAACAGTTAGATAGGATTCATCATTATGGAAACGGAGTTTTTTCATGAGTGCTAGAGCAAAATCCATCTCTTTTCTGAACTCGGGCACATTTTGTGACATGATATTGGTGAAGTTCACGACCTAGAGAGGGAAATACAATTCTTAGTAAACTAAAGTACATAGAAATTCACAAATCTACTAAACTAGATCAGCAATAGCTGCTCTGATGCATAACTGTTGTTGCATACTTGGAAATTTTCGAAGGCACAGGGAGAAATATTTGTTGGAATATTTTCAATTGCGCTGCGAAGGGGGGTCCTGGGGGGCTAATGAGAATCTGATAATTCTATTCCTACTCAAGACATAGAGGATATTTCTGAACCCATAGAAGATATTGAACCTAGAAGGAGTAAGAGAGCAAGAAAAGAGACAAGTTTTGGTCCAGACTTTATAACATATCTTGTAGAAGGTGTTAAGAATACAATTCTTAATATTACCAAATATGTTGCGCATGTTGATGATGACCCTAAAACTTATGCTGAGGCTATGAGTTCCAAATATGTTAGTTTTTGGAAAGAGGCTATCAATGATGAAAAGAATTCTCTTGTGACCAACGGTACTTGGATATATTGTGATTTACCTCCAGGCGTAAAGCCTATTGGATGTAAATGGATTTTCAAGAGAAAGATGAATGCCGATGGTTCCATTGATAAGTTCAAATCCAGATTAGTTGCTAAGGGTTATAGGCAAAGACATGGAATTGATTATTTTGATACATATGCTCCTGTTGCACGCATCTCATATATTCGTTGTTTAATTGCACTTGCTTCTATTCACAAGTTAATTATTCATCAAATGGATGTCAAAACTTCCTTCCTAAATGGAGATTTGGAAGAAGAGATATATATGGAACAACCTGAAGGTTTCATATTGCCAGTCCAAGAAAATAAGGTTTGCAAGTTGGTTAAATCTCTTTATGGCTTGAAGCAAGCTCCCATGCAATGGCATGAGAAGTTTGACGAAGTGGTTTTGTCATATGGTTTTGTGGTGAATGATGCGGATAAATGTATCTATAGTAAGCATGATAGTTCTGGATGTGTGATTCTCTGTTTATATGTTGATGATATGCTTATTTTTGGATCGACATATCGTGGTGGAAGAAACAAAAAGGTTTCTTGGCTCTAACTTTGATATGAAGGATTTAGGAGAGGCTGATGTAATCTTGGGAATTAAGATCCTAAGAAAGGGGAATGAGTTGGCTTTAACCCAATCTCATTATATTGAGAAATTTCTCAAAAGGTATGATCATTTTGATGACGATCCAGCACCTACTCCTTTAGACCATACTATCAAGTTAACGAAGAACACCAGTCGTACTCATGCACAACTTGAGTATTCCAGTGTTATTGGGAGTCTTATGTATGCTATGAATTTCACAAGACCGGACATATCCCATGCGGTGGGGGTATTATGTCGTTTCTCAAGTAATCCTGGTTCTGAACACTGGAAAGCGGTTTCCAGAGTTATGGCTTACTTGAAAGGAACAATTGATTTTGGTTTGCATTACCAAGGCTATCCCGCTGTATTGGAAGGTTACAGCGATGCTAACTGGAACAAAGTATAATCCAAGTCCAAGTCGACATCCGGATGGATTTTTACTTTAGGGGGTCTTCTTTGTGTCTTGGAGTTCCAAGAAGCGCAGACTTGTATATCTGATTCAACAATGTTGTCAGAATTGATAGCCTTAACGAATGCATGTAAAGAGGTAGAATGGCTTAGGGACCTTCTTATGGAAATTCCACTTTGGAAGAAGCCATCTCCAGGAGTTTTGATTAATTGTGATAATCAAGCTAAAATCTATAATGTCTCTAATAAGACTTATAATGGAAAGTGTAGACATGCGAGTCTGAGACACCAAATGGTTAGGAAACTACTCAAGAGGGGAGTAGTTACGGTTAACTTTATTGAATCAAAGAGGAATTTGGCAGACCCATTCAAAAAAAGTCTACCATATTCAGTTGCTTCAATAAAATGTAATGAAATGGGACTAAGGTCTGTGAAGGAAGGTTGATCTCCCATAGCAGAAACCCAACCTATGTTTTGAAAAGGATAAACAAGGTTCAATGTGGTACCAACAAGTTATGGCTGTAGATTATGGAGCATTAACATAAAACTTCCCATTTCAAGTTAGTGCTGGTTTTTCTTCAAGAAAATAGGATGGATGTAAATCCTTAATGAGTCTGTGATTAGTAAAAGGTGACTCGCAGAAACACCTTCGAGACTTACCTATATGAGTATGGAAATGTGGGCCGTTTCCTAAGAGAAGAAGACCGTTCTCTAAAGAAGACTCATGAATAAGGATATAAGCACAAGGCCTTTATAGTGCTTGGCTACAGAACACATGTCTTATGGAATCAATATGTGTGGAGACTCCGGTTTTGTCATAAGGGATTCTTGGTTCAAGACTAGTTTCACCATAGAATATCGATAAAGCTTTGAGTTTCTTACACTAAGTGAAGGTTCAAACCCAGAAGGTACCTATAATTTATGTATTGGTTTCAACGATGATTCTTAGTCTCAATCGTGCTAGAACTAAGTTGGCTTGATCCCCCTCGGGTACGTAGGCAGTCACTTCGGTGATGCAGTCGCTCCGATTTAAAAGTTTTTAACTTTGTTTTATGGTTTTTGAAAATAGGGGGAGAATGTTGGAATATTTTAAATTGCGTTGCGAAGGGGGGTCCTGGGGGCGTAGCCCCCGGAAGAATTTTTTGGATATGCAATTGTTTGGACAGTTGGAAAACGTTTCCAGAAAATTCTAAATTCAACAGACAGTGTCTGTTGATGAAGAGACGCATCTCTTTGTGAAGAGAAACCTGTTGGTGAAAAGACATGTCTTTTCCCAACAGATGCAAAAACCCCTATAAGTAGCATCTCCCAAACCCATTTCGAAATCATCTCTTGAAAACCCTTTCTCTGTTTTCTCTCTTCTTCTAAAGCATCATCAGAACCTTCTTTTCATGTGTTCTTGATTGGGTCAAGGGGTGCAAACCTTGAATCCAATTTCTGGTTGTTGGGCTTTCATTGTATCCTGAAGGAAGTATTTCACATACCTGTTGCAATTGCCAATTCGTTGGAAGGGTAGAAATATTTGTCTAAAAGAAATCACCAGAGCCTTTAAAGCTTTTGAGTACAACCACAGTCTGTTTGTGTTTCATCTCCATTGCAGCCCAGTATTTCCAACAATATTATCCTTGAAAAACCTCATCATGTCCCTGATCTTATCTCCGACTCCAATCAATATGATTTCCAATGAGTAATCCCTGCAAAGAATACGTTCAGAACATGGCTAACCCAAAATAGAAAAGAAAAAAGATTAGCACTCAGTGACAAATCTAACATTTAACCTTGCATTTTCAATCGCATCTACGGTCTTCTGCTCCTGGCAACTTAGCTTTCGAAGCTCAGTATGTCTATCTCTGTGCACCTGTGACCACCTATATTTCCAGAAACAATATCATCAGTTTCACAAGTTAAGCCTCATGCACATCAGTGAATGCTATCTTGCAAATCTCACTAGTTAAGCAGCAATAGAATTTCAAGGAAGGTACAAAAAAATTACCATCCCATTAGAAATTATCACTAGAACATGCTGCTTTCCCTGGTTTTGTTTTACAGTTGAGATAGACATGTTTATAATAGGAGCGAAGGATTTTGGTTCTGCAATATGAAAACAAAAAAAAGTACAAAAACATAATGATCAAACTTTGACAAATCGTGTAAAAATTGATTGAGAACAACAGCTCAATCTCCTCATGACCCCTTACTCATCTCTCTCAGCTTAAAATGATTCTCGAGCCTAACCCATGCTGCCAAATCCTAACGCACCAGTAAAATCATCTAATTCACAGCTCAAATCCATTGCAACCACCAGCTTCAAATCTCATTCATCTAATAAGAACTGTTGTAACCATCGACGATTTCTTGTAACACCTTCAACTGAATTCCGACAAAGCACCAAATAAGACTAATTAAGGAAGCACTCAGCATGAATTAACGAACTCATACACAAATTAGATTACAACCCAATTCGAACCTGTGTTTAGGAATTGGGATGAGGTTCTATATTGAGAAGAATATGTTGATAAATCGAGAACAAGGTGGGATCGGAGATTTTTTAGAGGTTCAACTAATGATAAGTACGATGAAATTAGAGATGGGTTTTACCGGAACTGGAATTTGAGATTGAAGAATGGCTTGAAGTTGGTAGTTAAGGTTTTGTAAGATTTTCCTGTGGAGTTTCAGAAGAAGAAATTGTTGATGATGTTGAGATTAATTGAACTCTGGAAGTCTGAGGAAATATGGAGAAGAGGAAATTGATGGTGGTGATCGATTTCATGGTCTAGAACGATAATCAAGATGACAAAGGGGTTAAGGTTAGGTGTATTAGATTTGGTGGAATGAGTGATCCAGTTAGGGTTTTTGAAGAGATTTGGTGAAGCAGGTGAATAGAGAGGGAGGGGAGACGGCGATGAAGTGAGATGGGGTTTCTGAATCTGGTCTCGAGATTCGATTGAAGATGAAATTAGGGTTCTATGATGTTGATTAGAGATGGGTATGATGCAGATCCATATGGAAGAAGTAAATATCAACACCACGCATTAGATCTGCAGAAGAAGAAAAAAGAGAGGGAGAGGCGGAGGCGCAGCCGAGGAATAAAAAGAGAGACGGACGGGGAAGAAAGGGAAAAAGCCAGTAAATTGGAGTTCTTAGTGTTGAGGAGGGTTAGGTGATCCGACCAAAAGAATGAACGAACAATATTTCATTTCATCCGGTCATACAGATTAAGGGATGATTTTGACGGTTGAGATTGTACTTGGGGTGGTCATACGGATTGAGAAGCATGTGTTTCTCGTTGTGTTAATATGAACTCATTATTCGATTATCTTATCAACCTTCGACGCGAAAAAAAATTCCAAAAAAAATATTAATAAAATTATGGCATTGTTATCGACATTCTGATATAAAAAAATGTATAAGAATGAATCGGGAAAATGAAAAATGAATTCGATAATTGGTGTGTTTCTTGAAATCGATAGGTCATGAAGCTTTTGGAGAGTTATTACTTCAAACGATAGGTCATGAAAAATGGTATAACGGCATAGAAGCTATGGACCACGAAGCTCTGAGAGGGTTCTGACTTCAAACTTAGCATGATACATCATCGAAATTGACTACTCTAAGTAAGAAACTTAGTAAGAATGACGAATCCATCCATTTACATGTAAGATTCCTTCGAAACATTCCCCGAAACTTTAAACAAACCCTATTTTTGCATACTGTATGCATAACGTGACTCCGAAATTGACTACTCTAATTCGATAAATGGTGTGTTTCTTTGTTCTTTCTCTTTGTGTTTTTTTGCTTTCTCTTTGAGCTTTCGGTTTGGATTTCGACTAGCCGCATAGGTCATGAGGTAATTTTAAGAAGTCATACAGATCAATGTTGTTTCGAACTTCAAATATGGTATTACGACATAAAAACTATGAACCAAGAAGCTTTGGGAGGGTTCTGACTTCAAACGTAGCACGATATATCATTGAAATCGATAAATATGAAGCGCATAGTCCATTGGAACTTCAAATATGGTATAACGTCATAGAAACTATGAATCGAGAATCTCTGCGAGGGTTCTGACTTCAAATGTTTCATCATATATCATTGAAATCGATAAATATGAAGCTCATAGTCGATTCTGACTTAAAACTTAGCATGATACATCATTGAAATCGATAAATATGAAGCTTAGGGTTGATTCGAACTTGAAATGTGGTATAACGACATACAAAATATGAACCAAGAAGCTCCGAGATCAAAACCTAGCCGTGAGTGGACTACTATAAGTCGGAAATTTCGTAAGAACGATGAATCCATCCATTTACAGGTAAGATTCCTTCGAAACATTAAACAAACCCAATTCTGGCATATTGTATGCAAACCAGGCTCCGAGATCGAAACCTAACCGCGAGTGGACTGCTATAAGTCGGAAATTTCGTAAGAATGATGAATCCATCCAATTACAAGTGAGATTCCTTCGGAATATTACCCAAAACTTAAAACAAACCATGTTTTGGTATATTATATGCATACCCGGGCCCCGAAATCGAAACATGGCTGTGAGTGGACTACTAGAAGTCAGAAACTTGGTAAGAACGATGAATCCATCTATTTACAGGTAAGATTCCTTCGAAATATTCTCCGAAACCTTAAACACACCCTTTTTTGGCATATTGTATGCATAACCTAGCTCTGAGATCGAATCCTGTCCGGGAGTGGACTATTATAAGTCGGAAACTTGGTAAGAACGATGAATCCATCCATTTACAAGTAAGATTCCTTCGGAATTTTCTCTGAAACCTTAAATAGACCATATTTTTGCATATTATATGCAAACCAGGCTCCGAGATCGAAACATGGCCGCCAGTTGACTACTCTAATTCAGAAACTTGGTAAGAATGACGAATGCATCCATATACAAGTAAGATTCCTTCAGAATATTCTCTGAAACTTTAAACAAACCCTGTTTTGGCATATTGTATGCATAACCTGGCTCTGAGATCGAATTCTGTCGGGATTGGACTATTATAAGTCTGGAAACTTGGTAAAACGATGAATCCATCCTTTTACAAGTAAGATTCCTTCGGAATTTTCTCTTAAACCTTAAATAGACCCTATTTTTGCATATTATATGCAAACCAGGCTCCGAGATCGAAACATGGCCGCCAGTTGACTACTCTAAGTCAGAAACTTGGTAAGAATGACGAATTCATCCATTTACATGTAAGATTCCTTTAGAATATTCTCCGAAACTTTAAACAAACCCTGTTTTGGCATATTGTATGCATAACCTGGCTCTGAGATCGAATCCTGGCCGGGAGTGGACTATTATAAGTCGGAAACTTTGTATGAACGATGAATCCATCATTTTACAAGTAAGATTCCTTCGGAATTTTCTTCGAAACCTTAAATAGACCCTATTTTTGCATATTATATGCAAACTAGGCTCCGAGATCGAAACATGGCCGCGAAACATTAAACAAACCATATTCTGGCCTTTTGTATGCATACCATGGCTCCGAGATCGAAACCTCGTCGTGAGTGGACTATTATAAGTCGGAAACCTCGCCGTGAGTGGACTACTGTGAAAATGACCATACTACCCTTATCAGAAATAAGTAAAGTAAATGTTATAGACCGTGAAAATGATCATATTACCCTTATTGGAAAAAAGTGCAATAAATATTATGGAGCCTCTGATTTTCACTCCAACCATTATAAGTCGAAAACTTCGTAAGAACGATGAATCCAACCATATACAAGAAAGATTCCTTTGGAATATTCCCCTAAACCTTAAACATATTCGTTTTCATCAACTTTGAGGCATGAACACGGCTCGAGCTCAGAAACCCTGGCAAAGAAGTGGACTACTATAAGTTGAAACTCGTAAGAACCGAAAATGAAATTTATCAGATTTGAACATCACAGTTCGAAGATTACTAGAGTTGGACCTGAGTTTCAAATTCTGAGAACGAAGATGAAATTTATCGATTTGAACATCACAAAGTTCGAAGATTACTAGAGTTGGACCTGAGTTTCAAATTCGGAGTTTCAAGTTTGAAAATAACCATATTACCCTTGATAGAAATAAGTGCAATAAATATTATGGAGATTGCGAAAATGACCAGACTACCCTTATTGGAAATAGGTAAAGTAAATATTATAAAAATGTGAAAATGACCATATTACCCTTAATGGAAATAAGTCTAATAAATATTATGGAGACTGTGAAAAATGACAAGACTACCCTTATCAGAAATAAGTAATTTTCAGAGGAGGCTTCGCGCTGTTTGCGGTTCAGTCACCTGAGCATTATTTTTTTGGCATTACATTTTGTTTTACAACACTTATGAAGGGTTGTCATAAAGTTAGTGTATTAAAGAACCAAAAACTTGACAGAACCTGTGATAGTGTAGGATGGTTAGTGGTGTATATTTCCATGCTCGAGGCTCATGATCGAATCCCCCCAACCTCATTTTTTCCAACATTATATATTTTTACTTCAACAACACTTATAAGTGTTGTTATAGGTTTCTATTTAAAAAAATGAAAAAAATCAAAACCTGTGAACTGAAAGGATAGTTGATGAGCTAGACTTCCATGCAGTAGGTTCAGGATCGAATCCCCCCAACCTCATTTTTTCCAACATTATATATTTTTACTTCAACAACACTTATAAGTGTTGTTATAGGTTTCTATTTTAAAAAAAATGAAAAAAACCAAAACTGGTGAAGTGAAAGGATGGTTGACGAGCTAGAATTCCATGCAGCAGGTTCTTGTTCGAATCTCCCCTATAACATATTTTTCATTATCATATTTTTTTGTTCTTCAACAACATTTGTGAGAGTTGTGATACGATAAGTCACTACACCAATAAAACAGAGTTGTTATAGCTAAATGTCGTCACAACCTTTTTTCCTAAAGAGTTGTCGTTTGTTTTCTTAGCGCAACCCCTTGGTCCTAAGTGTTGGTAGTGATGATATACGACAACGCTTCCTTTGAAATCAGTTGTAAAAGATAGGACTTTCTACAATGTTTTAGAAAAGCGTTGTAAAACCCCAGTTGTAGATGTATATTTTTCCCGTAGTGTATACTGCTGAACAAAAGAAAAGAAAGCAACATAAGAAACAATTTTAAGAAAAAAAAAGAAAGAACATATATAGTGGTAGTTTTCACACAATATACTAAGAACACCCACCAAAAACATCATCGAAATGACAGACGCTGGGTTTGGCCAACACTTTACATATTTATGAAGAAACAAACGGTTGGTACCCAAATATTACCAAAAGAAACGCAGATTTATTGCTTAAAAATCAAACCCCAAAATTTGTTTGCCTGCAGTAACAAATCAAACATTTAGGCGTTTCACAAATCGATACATTTTCATAGAAAAATGAATTTGAAAAAAATCTAGATGGAGTAGACAATCCAATTATGTTTGGACTGGCTAGAAGGCAGAAGCCTAGAACTAAGAAGAAAGAAAGAAATATCATTATGAAAACAATCCATAAACCGAAGAAGACTTGAATTAAATTAAATGCAGCAGAGAGATCACCCACTTGATCAAGGAAATTCATATGGAGACGAAAGAAAGTTTGCGCGAAGGCTTTTTACACATGTTCAAATGTTGTAAACATACATTCCCACTCTCACCGTTCGTGAGTTTTTTACACCTTGGATGGAAGAAGTCTGCAAAAAAGTGTTTGTTAAGGTTAGCGCATTTTTCCAACAATCGAAGAAAAAAGTGAAACGCAAAAGGATTTTGTGTAGAAAAAACTGCAGCGAGCAAGTTTTATGTTTCCGCGAACTGAACGAAGATGAGTTATAGAGATACGTGGAGTATTTTGGAGATTAAAAACAGTTACCTTTGAGAAAACTTACCGACACGTTTAGGCTACAGTTATAGTGTACTCTTATCGACGGTCAGATTAAAACTGCCAAAAATTTTAGGATTAACCTAAAGGATTACATGACGGGAAGAACATCCCACCTGTTTTGAAAAGACAAAGGACGGCAGATCAGTTTCCATATCTGGAAACGGACGGAGCAGAGCTTCTCCAAGTAAAATGTTTCAAGGCAAGAAAACTAATTGGGTGAAACTAATCGAACATAGGGTGAAACTAATCGAACATAGGGTGAATCAATACATAGTTGGATGAAGAAATTAGAACAGTGAAATAAGTATCAAAAAGAAACTAAAAAATAATCCTAAAATTGCAACAGAGATGAAAGTTATCGATGAGAACAAAATAAAGAAATGAAAGTGGTACAAAATAAAGAAATGAAAGTGGTTATAAGAAACGTGATCTTTCATGAAACTTAAAGATTTTATAGTAGCTTATCTAGATAGAGTTATGGCACGACCAAAACTACTCAAAACAGAGAAACCGAATAGCAGTTCAAAGAAACTGAATAGCGGTTGGAGATCAGAGAGATAAGTGGATATTCTTTTTCTTTTAAAGAAAGTGATGGAGAAATTTAAGATAAAAAACGGAGGGCCAGATCTGTCCCAAGGACAACTGACAGTGGATGCCTCAAAACACCACTCTGCTATAGATTAGTGATTAGTTTACTAAATTAACCTTTCAGAATTTAGCATTTGATATTTTGTTTTTTTATGAAAAATAGTTTTTTATATGACGGTGAAAAGGGTCAAAGGAGCAAAGATTTAGGAGAATTCCACAAATCATGCTATTCTTGTTTATCACACCGTCTTCTTCTATTACTTTTGTTCTTTATCCTAAACAGTCAAATAAGAAGCCATTAAAACCATTCGACATACTCCGAGCATCCACCAACCAATGTGGTAAGTTCTTTGATTTTCACACGGTAATTTGAGATTCTTTCGAATCATCACAGTAGATAGCATGATGCATATTAGATTGATAAAACACTTCAATTTGTTTTTTCACACTTTTCCTTATTGTGATCTTGATATGTATTCATTTGTAAAATAAGAAACAGATGATACTATTTTTAGTAAATGGTATGATGATGGTGATTTTTTCGAATTATGCATATCATCTTTTTTTTTTCTTCCGATAATCCTGATCATCTTTTTAAGCCATATGCATGTTGTTTTCTCCGTGTGTTTCACCATTTGAATGATTGGGTTTGATTTTGTCATACCTGAAATTCTTAGTTTTCACCTGTATTCTTAATTATCAATGTATAACAAGATGGAATCTTTGGATTCTCGGAATTATCACATATATTCATTATTCGATTTTTGACTAACCGTGAATCTTTTGTTGCATAGAATATTAACAAGATGAAAAAGGACCGCGACAAAGATATTGCATCAAGTGAATCCAAAGATCAAGACGATTCGATATTAAGCATCCAAAGAAAAAGAAAACAAGAGACCCAGTTACCCCTAAATGCAGTTCTATAGAGAAAAGGAAAACAAGAGTCCTTATAACCTCCAAAATATCTTCTAAAAAGAAAAGTCGAACAAGAAACCCAAAATCCAAAAAGAATAGGAAAATCGTAGAAGTAAAAATCTCTAAATGCGCTATTCAAGTCCGGCGACTTTCGAAATTAATAAAGTCGGTACGTAGATTTCACTGTAAATTTATGTGATAATTTATTTTTTTTACAAATTATTATTGTGATATATACAATTATCATCTTTTCTTCTTGTGAAAAATTTAATTTTCCAGAATATCAAAGTGATATAAATATACATGGTTGTTTGTTTTCTAGGCATAGAATCGTAAAACTCTAAATGCACTAAAGGTGGAGCATTCCAAAGTAATAAGACGGGTATGTAGATATCACCTTTTGTTTTCTTACGTAATGTTATTGTGATATATGCAAATATCATATTTTGTTCTTGTGAAAATTCAAATTTTTCCAGAATATCGTATATCATATTTACTTGGATGTTACTTATCTGGACTTCCAAAGGATAGTTTGATCTAAAGTAATGATGTCCTAATTTCTTAATTCACATATTATTATTGTGGTACATACAAATGTCAAATTTTAGATAGCCGAAAATGACATTATCGGTTTGGTTGATTATTATTTTTAGATTTCACAAGGCTGTTCAGAGCTAATTTTGGAAGTATCAATGACCTTTTCCAAGACTTGAGAAATAAGAAGATATGGTTTAATGAAAAACAGTTAGAAGATACCAGAGCATGTTCATTTTCAAATCTTCTACAAGTCTTTATGAATAACCAATTTAGTAAAGAGCAGTTGACGAAGATTAACAAGGCAATTGAAATGATGATTCATTCATTCGTACAAAGGAAAGATGGAACGTTCAGATTCAAGCTACATGAAGGAGATGATCTCTATTTTTCAAACCCAGAAGACTATGTCATTATCTTGAAATGCAACTAATTTCAAATGGAATAGAAGACAAGTTAAAGGAGCGGAAAATTACCCCCTGCAAGAATGACTTGTGTATGAAATATAAGTTCGGAGATACAAATCCACCGGTCATTAAAAGTACCGAGGTTCAATTAGCTATTCAACAAGCAATATCTAAAGGTGAAGTTGACGACCTTGTGAGGCTAATTGTATTCTTCATGTGCCGTACCACCATTTTTTACGAGGACCCGAAATTTCAGTCTTCCTAGCAATTACCTGGTGTATGTGAAAAGCGTCGATGTGATAAACAGAATTAGCTGGCCTCATTTGATCCATAAATCCATGTTGGATAGTATTATATCCAGTAATGATGATACTAGTCGTATCACAGGATGCAGTTTTCTTTTTTTGGTAAAGTTGCTTATAATTTTTTTTCATATTTTCTATATTCAAAAAAATAGCTTAGTCCACTAACATGTTAAATTCTTTTCTTTCGGTATTACATTATTGGATTGCGGAGCATTCATATTTTATTGAAAAGCGAGAGGGTGCACAAACAGTAACACCAAGATTTGCAAGATGGGATACTTTGAAAATCTCCAAAAAAGTTGATGGTCTAGGAAAATTTCCATATGCCAATGCTCAGGTATGAAGTCAGTCATCAAAACACAGATATTATTTGTATTTTTTTTATTATTATTTATTATTCTAGTGAGATGTAATAGTATTAAAACTTATTAAGTTCTAATCTTTGTTTCAGTGTGAAGATATTGAATTTATCCATGAATTAAAGGACCCGGTAGAAGGTGATTTTGAGAAAATACTAATCTCTCCGATCAATCAAAAATCTAAACTGGAAAAAATGCAGATTATAGTTATTGGTCTTGAGATGGAAAATATTGCTTTGATTCAAGAAAGGGATAATATGATTCAAGAAAAGGATAATTTGAAAAACAAGCTCGTTAAAACTCAGATGAGCTTCAGGACAGAAAATAACAGACTAAAGGCTCTTGGTTTACTGAAAAAGGTAGATGTGTCTATGGAATTATGTAACCTGGTGGATACAACATTTATAGAAAATTTTAAAGTCTTGGAAGAAAACTTAGACACCCCTCAAAATGTACAAGAACCCGATGAACTTACAACAGAGATGGAAGCACCACAAGAGGAAGATGAAGAGTCAACTCCCAAATTCACACCATTGCAGTGTTCCCATTCAGGTGGAAAATCAATGTTTTACATTTTGCAACTTTTCTCAAATTTTAATCAGCTGGATATCATACTAACTTATGTCATTCATGTAATTACCCCTAAATTAGGAGGTAAATGCAAGTTGGAAGGGCACCATAAGAAGAAGGAGGTTTCAAAAGAAGTTAGTGGGGGATCAAATAAAACAGTACCACCATTTGAGAAGACTGATGATGGTAATATACATTTGGATAACATACTTTTTTCTCTTAAAAGTTACTTTTTTCATAAGTGATTTTTTTGAATTTCACATTGCCTCGTATGTGTGATCTCAGAATTTAGTATCCCTGACTTATCTCTGGGACTCACACAAATTTTCATTGAAGGTGGAACATTCGAACCATTACCAACCATATGCGGCCTTATTCCTGAAACAACAAGTCAAGAATTCCAAACACACGGTACACCATAAATGACACTAGTCATTTCCATTAAGATTTTTTTACATGCATTTAACAATGTTATGGTTAAAAATACCGATTTTTTGTTTTTCCATAAGTTGATAATTGTCAAGAACATGCTGATAACGACGATGCAAGTGAGTTTGAGTTTCGGAGAAGAACATCAATTATGAAAGGAACACTTGAAGAGGAATTGGATGCAAACAAAAAGAAAAATATTACAGAAAATGTAAAGGTTAGCTCATTGGTAATTTTAATGTAAAAGAAAGAACGAAAAGGAGGACGAGAGGTGTTGGTGATGACTTTATTGCAGATGGAATCGGCAACAAAAGAATGTCAAAATCTCAACGTGTGGATCCAAATAAGAAGTTTGAACAATACAAAGATTTTGACACCTTGAAACTTATTAGAAGCATGGAAGATGATGATGAGGATAAAAGAAAATTGAAAATTTTCTTCGATAGTACAATACTTTCGTAAATTTGTTGAAACATTAATATTTTTAATTTTAATTTAAATCTTCCACTGACTTTGAAGACTTTTTTAACAGTGAATGTGCTTGGAGGTCGATAAATAAATCCGGAGAAGAAATTCTAGTTTTGGGTTTACATGTTCAGGATCTTGTTGATCATAGTTTTTTGGAAGCCGAACTACTTCAATATTACATGTACAAGCTGGAGATGAAGCAAAAGGATGAAGAATCTAGAATCGTGAACATTCAAGATTTAGAAGTATACACGCCATCTGCATTCATGGAGCTACATGCATTTGTAAGTATCACCTCGATTTTTAAACATGATTTTTTCCATAAGAGCCACACTTTTACTTCCAGATTCTTACAACTATCACAATCCCTGAACGGAAAATTACAATTCTCACACATAAAAATTCCAGAAAATCCCAATTATCACTATATAGTTTTTGAAAAATTGGAATTATCACATCATAGGAAGCATAATGGATACTATTTATTTTTTGGAAAACACAGGTTTTCGTGAAAAATGATGATGCGGTATGGTATTCATACTCATGTCCATGACTTTATCATAAGTATACCAGACGGGGTGCAAGAGTTGTTCATTCCGATATTTTCATCGAAAGTCTTACATTGGACATTGCTGCATTTCAACTTTGGAGATCATAATTGGAGACACTATAATTCCTTTAAAACAAAAATTTCAATAGATGAATTCCATGAAAATGCGGAACTGATGGTACATACCTGCAATATTTCAATCAAGCAAAGACAATATGAATTGCGAGCTCTAATCTCAGCAATTGATCCAGTAGAGGAAACCCCTTTTCTTGAAGTTGAATGTGTACAGCAAAAGAAGTCAGATTGTTTACTCTTCGTGGCATATTTCATGAAATTGATCATGAAAAAAAGAGATATACCCAAGAGTAAAAAGGATGTGACAGAGCATATGAAAAGGAAAAGGATAAAGATGGCAGTTAAGTTGGTAACAGATAAGGAACATAGCAATGTTTGTGTGGATTTGGACTAGAAAATGTTATTCATTAGTAATTAAAATGTTACATTGAACCTTATTTTATGGGGGAATCTATTTTGAATTTAGCTTAAGCGCTGAAAACGTTGATGCCATCATTGTTAGTCAGTCCAGATTAAATGTGATTGTCGGATATTTCACAGAGTAATAATGAGATAAGTTTAATTTTCACTCCGATAATAAGAAATGCAGATTAAATATCTTACCTAGGATTGACAAAATACTTTTTGGTTTGTAAATATTTCTAGTAACCTGTAATTCTCAGGTTGCAACCGATCAAATGTGATTGTCGGATATTTCACAGAGTAACAATGAGATAAGTTTAATTTTCACTCAGATAATAAGAAATGCAGATTAAATGTCTTACCGGATTGAAAAAATAATTTTTGGTTTGTAAAAATTTCTAGTAACCTGTAATTCTCAGGTTGCAACAGATTCCAACACAAAAGGCTTTCTATTTTTTTTCAACTCTTACATTTAACAGGGACTTGGGAAGTTGATTGCTGGACATTGTGGTTGTTCAACAATCTTTACCGGCAAAAAATACACAATCGTACTAGTGATAAATACTAGTGCAAAGAAAAATGTTGCCACACTTATGTAGCGTGATATGCAACGTTTTAAGATATATGCAGTCAGTTGAGCCGAGAGGCATACAACTGCATGAAACTACTAAAAGAAGCGAAAAGATAAGAACATGCAATTAAAACAGATAATTATTGCATCAAACTACTAAAATATATTGAAGTCGTTGAACATAAATGAATATCTCAAAAACAAACTAATATTTCAAATGGAAAGAGATCACCAAAACTATTGAAAAAAACAAACAAACATGAGTTTATCAGATACTAGAGAAGTCGTGAACTTCCGGAAATGAGCAAGTACGACTGTTGTGATTCGATAACTTTTTACAGTTGCCGCATCTTATCTTTCTCTTCATATTTTTCTCATACTTTGGTTTAAATCGATCAGTCTTGGACGCCCCTGGATTTTTCTTAACGGGGGAGGTATGACTCGTGCAGCGTCGAAGTCTCATTCTCTTTCTCTGCATCTGGAACGGGATGGATAGCGAATGAATACAAACTTTTATACCATGCAGATGTGAAGTAAGGCTGAACAAAGTCATATACTTGTCTACCGGACATCAATATGCATTGAATATCATCGCTGCAAGGAAATCCGTAAACCTTCCACCTATTGCAAGAGCAATGAAAAGTCTCCAAATTGACTGCATAATGATGATCTGCAATAACTTCAAATAAAAATCCCAACGAAGGTATAACAGTCCACGAGTTCCCTTCATCCGGTGAGTTCTTTTAACCTTTTCTCATATTAGAGTCAAACGACTTGTCATACTTTCAGAAATCTTATGACGCCTAGCGATCAATTCCATCATCTTCAACCTAATAGTGTCAACTAGTGCTGATACCGACAACCTCTTTTCGTTTTTTACCCAGCTATTCACTGATTCTGCAACACTTGAGGCGACTTCACGGTACCTACATCCTTCAAAAAATGCATTGGACCAATGCTCAGGTCCTTGCTTTTCCATCCATCTGACAACGTGCCCACATTCCAAATCTAGGAGTCCTTTCACAGCTTGATTGTACCCACCTCTGACCAAAATAAAGGGAAAGGTGAAGTCAAGGAAAATATGAACGTAGTGTGATATACTGATTAGTTTTTAGAAGAATGACAATAAAGATTAATAAAGACATACCTTCAGTCAAGGAATACACAGCATGCCTCCAATGATTAAGCATATGAGAGTATAACTGATCATCTCCATGGACTGGTAACTTTTGCTTCATGTGATAATAGCAATATGAATGGTACGCATCAGGAAATACTTTAGAACAACTGACAACAACCTGTACCTTGATCGGAAAGAAAAACTATTTGCCTCCCCTTTGACAACCTTTTTATATTTTCCAAAAACCAAACCCAATTTGCACCATCTTCATGAGAGACAATACCATATGCAAGGATAAAATTCTACAAAGCGTAAAAGAGTGATAAAATTATTTCCATTCCCATTAGTGTAATAAATATCCTCATAAGTGATAAACATAATTATCAGTGATAAATTGAAATATGAGTGTAACAATCAAGTTACAAAAACATACCATCATTCCCATTATTTGCAGTGGCATCCATTAAACAACCTTTAAATCTACCTGTAAGGAATGTGGCATCCAAATACAACATTGCACGACAATATTCGAACCCCTTTATAACTGCACCATATGCAATAAATAATCTTTTAAACTCATCAGTTTCTTCGTCGACTTGAAAATCGACAACAGAAACCTTATTGGTATCCTCTACTTTCTGAACATACCAAACCAAATATGAATAAGCTTTCACATCATCACCATACATTTCCTTATGAACCAATTTAATCCCATGGTAAGCTTGCTGATACGATAGGTTTAAACCGTAATCAACCTTGAAATCACCTATAATTTTTTCGGTGATATCAATGGGTTGTTTCTAACCTGTTGAGTGATAACTTGTTTCACAAACTTGGCTGGTATACATACATCTCTTTTCCTATATCCAGCTCCACAAGTGTGATATTTAACATATCTCATCACCTGACGGTAACGGGTAAACATATAATATTATTATGAGGAAAAAAATCACCAATAAATAAAACAGGTAAAAGTAATGAAAATCCTAATAAACACCTACTTATAAGGTGAGAATTACCTCAAAATTTTTATTATCTTTAGTGATCGATTTTGCATGGAACTCCCATGGGCATCCAGCAGTATTCCAATTTTTGCAGCGAACAGTATACCTGGAAGGTTCACTCTTTCTTTTCTTGCTATCAGTTTCATGGCCGTTTTCATAACAAACCATAGCAACAGCATTCTTAACCTCTTGTACTCCATGATAAAAGATCTGACCAACCCCAGTAATTGCTTGTTCCCACAAATGATTTTTTTTGGGCTTCACACCAGCTTGAGAACCCTCAAGAAACTTTTTGGCTCTAACATCCTTAGAAACTGGAGAAACTACACGAGACCGTTTAGGAAGAGATGTAGTAGGATTCTTAGCCGGGGTAGAAGATGGAATAGGATCTGAGCATGACGACGGCGAGCAACTCAATCGCTCGCAATGAAGTCTAAAACTTGCAACACCTCTCATAAAATATCTCTCAAACACTGATTGGAGCACAAAATCAGTATCAACATACAACTGATTGCATTGCCCATGCAAGACGAAACGTATAGACCAAGGATTCAGAATAGTCCATCTATCACAAACACTATTCTTTAATGTCTCAACAATACTCCTTTTCGTCACGCGGCAAGAAAATGAATCACCTTCAAAGAGAATAACGGCTTCAACACTCGCCTCCATGGACTGGTAAAAGATTAAAACTGAGAAATATCAGTTAAAACATACAAAGGACTATGTATGAAAGATTTAGACTTCATGAAATGATGAAAACAACAATTATCACGTATGTGGTAATTATAATTTTCAAAGATAATTTGAAATTTCACGAGAACATAATCATAAAAGCCATCAAAAACACAAAAAGAGAAAAAAAAAAACGCCAAAGTATATCATGATTAACGGATTAATTGATTCATTCGAACACTATACTCCTTCATGAAGAGATTCTAGGATTCGTACATAAACTATAGATGTAATGAAAATGAAGTAGATGAAGAAAATATAGATTACCTGAATTTGATTATCCCGAAAAACAATTTAGAAGAAAGAATACAAAACCAAAAACGATGCTTGTACTTCTCCGTAATTATCGGGTCTTCAAAGTCTCTTATAAGGAAACACAAATCTTGTTATGATATGCTAGATAAAGGAACAATGAGATTAAAAAGGAAACTGCCCACCAAAAACGCACACACAAAACGGCACTAATTGACCATTATCTAAATCCACGATTTTATTAATTTCGCAACATAATAATTAACGAAGGTTAAATAAGTCCATCTTAAAATATCTAATTACAAATCAAAACTAAAACTAATTATCTTAGCCGTAGGATGTGAATTTTGGGCTACAAATATAACCCATCTTAATGATGGGTTTCTAAAAGAGAGAGGATGTAGACTTGGGCTTCTCAGAAGTTTCCACTTTCAAAAATTATTGACATATATAGGTTTTGAGAGTGTTTTTGGAAAAATAAAAACATTACCAAACCCAGCCTTAGTGTACCGCATCGTGGGTGCATTTAGTGGTAATTTGGTAATTTAGGACAGCATGTGATGGATTCATTCCGGGATAATGCAATTCTAGTAATTCGTGTGCCTTAAATGACATACCGAACGTACATTTAATGAAGGTGAATTTGCACACACAATACAAAGGTAAAAAAGAGGAGAACTTGAAACAATTGTTTAGGAGAGCAAACAACAATCACATTAGTAGATAGTGTACGGAAGCATCTAGGAGATTTTGCCGCTTCAGTTGACAGTATTTTGAATCTCTAAAATACTATAAACTTCTTCATTTGCAGAAACCTTCAGGGACTATTGGTCAAACAAGACTCTTTCTTAAAGGTCAGTCTAAAGTTACAAAGATTATTATATTGTTCTGGTGATTCTTGTAAGTGATGAGATCTTAGAACCTTCTCCGACAGTACTTGTTCATCTGGAAATAGTAATTTGAATTAGTAGAGCAAAAATTACATGAAACAAGAAAAGAATAGGGAAATAAGAAAGAGGAAACAAACCCAATGATAATTAAAAATCTCACAAAAGTACCATTCCATCTAAATGGAAAATGATCTTGTCTATTGCGTCATGCCAACCACAAAACTGTGTGCATAGAGATTCTAACAAGTTGCAACATTAAGCTTACTGACACGGTTGTTTTTAGATTTTGTAAAGTTTTACTCTCATATGAAGCAGTAAGGATGGTAAAGATGCATGTCGCGTCATTAAGATATCAGGAACAAGCAAAACTTTGCACTAGAATGTTCCGCAATATATACAGTCAAAGTACTCAAAACAAAATAACACAGAAAAACATAAACTGCAAGGATGAGAAGGTAACTACTAAACTAAACAGGAAGGTCAACTAGAATTCAGTCTGTTCTGAATTCAATGGCGCTATTTCATATGAACTATTTCACTATGCCTCAATCCACTATACAACTTCTGAATCAAATCCAGAGTCAGTACTGGTAACAAAGAATACTCAGAAGTTTGTTCACTGCAGCTGCCTATGTCACAATTTCTTCATGAAAGTATCACTCGTTGGAACCTTCCCAAGCTACAACAAAGTTTTAACTCTTCTAAAATTCTACAAATCGGTCATACGAGGTTATTTCAACATACTGATGATACTCTTCATTGGGCTCTCACTAAATCGGGATACTTCTCAGTTAGTTCTACTTACAAAGGTCTCGTTTTATTACATCAAACACCAACAGGCAACATGGTTCTACATCAAAATCAAGAATGTTTACAGGTAAACTAAAAATTCAGCTTTCAAATCCAGTCTTGGCATCCTAAAACTTGTTATAGAAAACCCAAGAAGGCCATAGCTGCCACACATAAATAAACAAAGGCTAGTTTCACCTTTAATGACATCAAAGATAAGCATCCATAAATGACTGAACTGCCTTAAAATTTTGAAACAAGCAAGTGTTTGCAAAGAAAGTTCCACCAGAGCAGAACCACTAAGCTATGGTACTTGGTTAGGATTATTAATCACATGTCTACGAGTAATCACATTATTAGCTAAAGTGGTGTTATTGTTGCAGACTCAAACATATATAACAACTGAAAGTTCTAAAACATCTGCATAACATGTGATATTTTTACCTCAATAGTTGGCGTTTGGGATTCTTCGCCGTCCCATTAGTAATCCTCCTTTCCAGATAAGTACTCGAGCCAAGTGAGGCTATGGTCTCCACATAACTCTCTCGATTATCGCCCATAATGATATCACGGACCACCACTGATCTAAGTGCTTCAATTGTTGGATCAAGTAAAACTAATTGCTCCAAACCATAATCTACGAGAATTTTACCGTTATCAAAATACAATAACGGCTTCCACAATGGCCTTCGGTTTGAGGGCGGTAGTCTGGTTGTGGTAAATAATTTTATCCAAGATTCCTTTACTAGATACTCTAGCATCACCCACACATCAAGTCTACAACGATCATAGTGAAAAGCTACACAAATGCTGTTCCCACACACTCCCATATTTCTATCAACTTTTCCCAAGAAATCTACAGGGGGGATAATATTTTCAGGTAGTGGGATGTTTACCATTCTCCCATTGCTAATATCAAAGCACAGTATAGCTTCGGACGAGATTTTATCAGTGCCAACACATACCAACCAATGAAGACCGCCATTGAAAAACACACCCCGAGATCTTTTACCAACATAAAATGAGTATTTGACGGTGCCTTGAATTCTACTCCATGAATTCGATCTCACCGTATAAATTTCAATATCTGAGCAACCAGTTGGTACATCATTATCGGATATTGCTACAAGTTTGTAATCATCAATTATGCTATCATAACCAAAAATTGGATAAACTAGCTTAAATTAGGCTTGGGAGCTCACATTTGAGGGGGGGGGCAAGTGCACACCTACCTCTCCATGTGGATCCGCCCCTGCTTTGACGATGTATCATTCTCAAAGACTAATGTAGGTAACCCCCCTCTATCGAAGCTTTCGTTTGGAAAGCTGCTCACACTATCCTTCCAAATAGTGCAAGAATAGCAAAAATCTTACCAAATATCAATTCCATAAGCAATTTATGCAATCAAGGGAAAGAAACACTTGCACATATTTTCTTACAATGTGAATTTGCTAAACAAGTGTGGATGGACCGTAATTTTGATATACAATTTGTAGCCAATGTAAGGATAATGTGTAAGCTGGCACATCTGGAAAGCGAGATGTGAACATGTCTTCAAGAAAGAAAAGCAGAACAGTGCTCAAACTGCCAAGAAAATTGTGCAAAGCTGTTATACTACAATCCAATGAATGATGAAGAGTTAAAGTAACACAAGATCTGTCATATAATAACTACAGATTTATGGCAGTAAACATCAACATTGGTATATCCATGATGGAGCCAATAGGTCATGAGATGAGACCCAGTTTATTGAAAAACCCTAAACCCCTAAACTACTCACACTAATCAAACAGATTTATATCATAAATCATCTCAAAAAAGAAATATCAATAGAGATCCACCACCACCAAAGATATCTTCAAGCTCCTAACAACTGATAACCCCCCCCCCCCCCCCCCAAGTGGATGAAGATTGAAAGGTGAGTACATTTAATGAAGGTGAATTTGCACACACAATACAAAGGTAAAAAAGAGGAGAACTTGAAACAATTGTTTGGGAGAGCAAACAACAATCACATACTATAAACATCTTCATTTGCAGAAACCTTCCGGGACTATTGCTCAAACAAGACTCTTTCTTGAAGGTCAGTCTAAAGTTACAAAGATTATTATATTGTTGTGGTGATTCTTATCAATGATGAGATCTTAGAACCTTCTCCGACAGTACTTGTTCATCTGGAAATAGTAATTTGAATTAGTAGAGTAAAAATTACATGAAACAAGAAAAGAATAGGGAAATAGGAAAGAGGAAACAAACCCAATGATAATTAAAAATCTCACAAAAGTACCATTCCATCTAAATGGAAAATGATCTTGTCTATTGCATCATGCCAACCACAAAACTGTTTGCATAGAGATTCTAACAAGTTGCAACATTAAGCTTACTGACACGGTTGTTTTTAGATTTTGTAAATTTATACTCTCATATGAAGCAGTAAGGACGGTAAAAGATGCATGTCGCGTCATTAAGATATCAGGAACAAGCAAAACTTTGCACCAGAATGTTCCGCAATATATACAGTCAAAGTACCCAAAACAAAATAACACAGAATTCAGTTAGTTCCACTTACAAAGCTCTCGTTTTATAACATCAAACACCAGCAGGCAACAGATTCTACATCAAAATCAAGAATGTTTACAGGAAAACTAAAAATTCAGTCTTGACATCCTAAAACTTGTTATAGAAAACCCAACAAGGCCATAGCTGCCACACATAAATAAAAAGAGACTAGTTTCACCTTTAATGACATCAAAAGATAAGCATCCATAAATGACTGAACTGCCCTAAAATTGAAACAAGCAAGCGTTTGCAAAGCAAGTTCCACCAGAGCAGAATCACTAAGCTTGGTACTTGGTTAGGATTATTAATCACATGTATACAAGTAATCACATTATTAGCTAAAGTGGTGTTATTGTTGCAGACTCAAACATATATAACAACTGAAAGTTCTAAAAAATCTGCATAACATGTGATATTTTTACCTCAATAGTCGGCGTTTAGTAATCCTCCTTTCCAGATAAGTACTTGAGCCAAGTGAGGCTATGGTCTCCACATAACTCTCTCGATTATCGCCCATAATGATATCACGGACCACCACTGATCTAAGTGCTTCAATTGTTGGATCAAGTAAAACTAATTGCTCCAAACCATAATCTACAAGAATTTTACCGTTATCAAAATACAATAACGGCTTCCACAATGGCCTTTGGTTTGAGGGCGGTAGTCTGGTTGTGGTAAATAATTTTATCCAAGATTCATTTACTCCGTACTCCAGCATCACCCACACATCAAGTCTACAACGATCATAGTGAAAAGCCACACAAATGCTGTTCCCACACACTCCCATATTTCTATCAACTTTTCCCAAGAAATCTACAGGGGGGATAATATTTTCAGGTAGTGGGATGTTTACCATTCTCCCATTGCTAATATCAAAGCACAGTATAGCTTCGGACGAGATTTTATCAGTGCCAACACATACCAACCAATGAAGACCGCCATTGAAAAACACACCCCGAGATCTTTTACCAACATAAAATGAGTATTTGACGGTGCCTTGAATTCTACTCCATGAATTCGATCTCACTGTATAAATTTCAATATCTGAGCAACCAGTTGGTACATCATTATCGGATATTGCTACAAGTTTGTAATCATCAATTATCCTATCATAACCAAATCCATAAGCTACGCCATAAAAAAATGTATTCACTGTTTGCATACTAAATTCCTTAAATTCTCCAGTGAATGGGTTCAAAATACTAAAATAATTAGTGTCCAAATGTCCCCACTCAATCCTAGTAGAAATATTTAAGCAAATCAGACCATTACATGATCCCAAGTACTGGTGATAATGTTTTTTGTTAGATCGAAATGGGTAATTCATGAGAACTGCTCCATCACATACAACACTAAACAAAGAGGAAAATGCTGATGAAATTGAAGCATAATCTATCGGTACAGAGTAAATCATAGGGGGGTCATCTCGCGAGGATTCACTAAACAAGAGTTTAGGGTTGTTCTTGGTCTGTATCGAAAGATTAACATGATTCTTGATGAAAATAGGTTTAGAAAGACGAGTATTGAAAAGTTTGGAGACACACCTAGATGACAAGATTGAATTACCTGGTAATTTCAGAAAGATTTTATCAGATATTTCTTCAGGAAGATTTAGCCACCGAGTTATTGCTTCTTCTTCTTCCTTTGATTTTGCTTCTTGCTTAATTTTGGATCTGGTACGGTATGCAATGCTCATTTTTGCTGGTGCGAGATGAATTGATTTGTGAGGGTTGCAGAATTGGGGTTTGAGAGTAAACAGGGTTCAAGAAATTAAAATGGGAAAGTGAAGGTAGAGTAAGTAGAATGTTGGTACGACCATTTTAAATATACTTCTCCAAAAAAAAAACCCATCTCTAGCCGTACGCGTCTTTCTTTTATCAACGGCAATAAAACAATTACTTCTAAGTGCTGAACTCTAGCCGAACTAGCCGAAAATGTGAAATTCAAAGCAAAAGTTTCGACTCCAAAGATTTTAACCTAGAGTGTATGACATAAACAAACACATAGATTCTGTTAAAATTAAGCTACATTTCCTGTCCTGTGTTTCTTGTACAGAACTTGATATTAACATTCAGAACAGTATGCAATGAATGATGAAGAGTTAAGAGTAAAAAAGAGCTGTCAGATAATAACTACAGATTTATGGTATTAAACATCAGCATTGCCATATCCATGATGGAAATTGGAAACCCATCACAACAAGGATCGGAGATCAGTGGATTTTAACACAAGAGAATAACTTGAACTAAAGGGAGCCGAGGCAGATTTTCAGTGGGCAACAACCTGTGGGGAACAACACATCATTTTCAAAAGTGACTCAAACCAATCCATCAACTGATAGCGAAAAGTATGCAAAGGCGAGAGCTAGAAGATATGAAACTAGTGAAGACTTCGGATGACAAAGAAATGGGCATTGAAGGCTTCATCTTCACCGACAGATACCAAATGGTCCAAATCATAAACGGGACTAGCCATCAACCATGAATGGACAGGAGAAAATATGAATTTTCTATTAAACAATTTACGTTATCAGTTCTGGTATGCATACTCCCTATTTATTTTGCTAGAATAAAAAGGACGACTAATTTATGTACTCCTAACTCCTAAGAAGTTAGTTGATTTCTAGCCATCTAGGTGGACGTCAAACGAAACGAAACAAGTACAGAAATGAAACAAGCATTCATGTAATTATCAGAAGAAAACGTACTGAAGAATTAGTAGCAGAAAATCTCAAACTCTAAACCGTACGTTAACTAATCCGGCTGGGATGCTAGAATTCCGTTCATGAGACGCCAAATGATATCTATGACTATGACTATATGATCCGGATAAATTTAAACTCAATATCGTCATCACCACTGATACAATATCTATGGGTCTGCAAATTACTGATAAAAAATAATTGGGTTAAGCTGGTGGAATCTTATGAGAGACAAATGCGAGGGGAGAATAGGTTGTAACTATAATTCATAAGGTTGTAGTATCCGAATCATGTCATTATTTGGACTCGGCAATCTCATAAATAAGCAAGTAGCTCAAAATTTTAAACATGTATATGTAGAACGAGCTAGCTCGCTACAGTGTTATATTTCCAGGCTCTAGCCCCTAAGTCCATCTAATATTTTACATTTGGACGATTGAAATTCACATTTTTATGCAAATAATGGTTTAACCCCCCTCAACTTTAAATTCTGACTCTGCTGCATTTCTCAAGCAACTTGTGTGGATATATTTATATGCAACTTGAAATCCAATTAACACTACTCTTTTAATTTCTTTTTCTAGCTGCTTCCATTTGTGTTCTTCTTTCTCTTTCGCCGAAGGCGTCTTTGCATCATGTATCATTTCAAGAACTCACCAATCTTCATGACCAAGATGCAATCGCAATACATAGTTGTAGTGTAATGTGCCTTGATACCACTAAGAGAAGTGGAACAACCACTAAGAGAAGTGGAACAACCACTAAGAAGTGGAACTACCACTAAGAGAAGTGGAACAACCACTAAGAAGTGGAGCTCCCATTATGTTGCTTGTGTGCTCTATGTCAACATATACACTACCTCATAGAACCTATATAAGGCCTTCTAGTTTCCATTGTATAAGCATCCCAAAATCAGTTAAAGTTCCTAAACAAAAGAGAGAAACATTAGTAGTGTATAGAGAGAGTAAGAGCAAGAACAAGGTCTTGTTCTTGAGAGGAGTTTACACTCTTGTAATCTTGTTCATATCATAGTACAACGTTATCATTGTCTTCCAAAGTGGATGTAGATCATCTTGATCGAACCACTATAAATCCTTGTGTTGTGTGTGTGCCTATTTTACATTTGTTTTCATTTCTATTTCAATTCTCTATTGATTGTGCTTAGAAGAGCCATTGGTCATAACAAATTGGTATCGAGACCTGTTAAAAATGATCTACGATGGCATGCGCAAAGTATGAGATTGAGAAATTTGATGGAAGAAATGATTTCAATTTATGGAGGCTAAAGATGAGGGCTGTTTTGGTGCAACAAGGTTTGGTGAAAACTTTGAAGGGGAAAACGGCTCTAGCGGTAAACATCAAGGAAGAAGAAAAAGAAGAACTCATGGAGAAAGCACATGGATTAATTCTATTGTGTTTGAGCAACGAGGTCTTGAGAGAAGTGGCAACGGAAACGACACCGGACGGGCTATGGAACAAGTTGGAGAAAAAGTATATGACTAAATCCAGAATTAATCGCTTATATCTTAAGAAGAAATTACATACTCTTAAAATGCATGAAGGAACGTCTATTATAAATCATATTGATGATTATAATAAAATTCTCTTGGATTTGGCAAATATTGATGTCAAAATTGAAGATGAAGACCAAGCTTTGGGTTTGCTTTGTTCCTTACCACCATCTTATGAAAATTTTGTTGATACCGTAATGTATGGAAAAAATACAATTTCTATGGAAGACGTTAAAGCGCCTTGAACTCTAAGGAGTTAAAGAAGACGGTATCGACGGTAAAGATAATTCGGGAGATGGGTTGTTCGTTAGAGGAAGAGGAAATCAAAAAGGCTGATTTGATAGGAGTAGATCAAAGTCAAGGTCTAAATCAAAATCCTAGAAATTCTATTGCTTTCATTGTAAGGAAAAGGGCATTTCAAGAAGGATTGTCCAAAATTGAAGACGCCGAGAAGAATACCAACCAAGGCACCGCAAAGAATGTTGAAGAAGAAAGTGATGATGGAGCTGGTTCTCACGGTTCATACCGAAAGCTCCGAGAACGGTGGATTCTTGATTCGGTGTACCTTTCACATGTGTCCTCATAAAGAGTGGTTTACTACTTATCAAGCTAGAGAAGGTGGTAAAGTTCTTATGGGAAACAATGTCACTTGTAAAGTGGTGGGTGTAGGTACAATTCAAATTAAGATGTATGACTGTATGGTGAGGACTTTAACTAAAGTTAGACATGTTCCGGACCGAGAAGAAATCTTATTTCTTTGGGTACGCTTGATTCAAATGGTCGCAAGTATCAAGGTGAAGGTGGAGTTATTCGTGGTCTCAAGAGGAAGTCTTACAATTATGAAGGCTTAGAGAATTAATGGTCTTTATACACCTTAAGGTACTGCTGCGGAGGTGATGCAAACAGAGATGTTCTTCAAGTTCTGATGATGATACTGCAAGTTGTGGCATATGCGGCTAGGGCATATGAGCGAGAGGGGGTTGGCTGTTTTGGAGTGCTGTGATTGCTTTGTGGTCATAAAACAGAAAGCTTGATTTCGGAACATTGTGTCTTTGGAAAGGTCAAGTAGAGTCAAGTTTAGTACATCTATTCATAACACCAAAGGTATTCTGGATTATATTCATTCTGATCTCGGGGTCCTTCTGTCGATTCACATGGTGGTGGTAGATATATGCCGACGCTCATTGATGATTTCTCAAGGAAAGTATGGGTATTCATACTTAAACACAAAGATGAAACTTTTGTCAAGTTCAAGCAATGGAAGACTATGGTCGAGAAGCAAACCTAAGACAAATCAAGTGCTTGAGGACAGATACAATGGTTTGGAATTTTGTGGGGGTGAGTTCAACGTAGGTTCGCAAGGAGCAAGGGATTGTGAGACACCGACAAATGAAAAACACCACAAAGAAAATGGTGTTGCAGAAAGGATGAACAGAACCATAATGGGAGAAGGCACTGGTGCATGCTCTCCAATGCCAAAGTTACCAAAGTATTTTTGGTAGAAAAGAAACACATCAGCTTATTTAGTGAACAGATCTCCATCGACTTCCATTGAGTGCAAGACTCCAAATGAAGTTTGGACATGTTCGCATGCTAACTATGAAGACTTGAAGATATTCTGGATGTCCAGCCTATGCTCATGTGAATGAGGGAAGCTAGAGCCTAGAGCAAAGAAGTGTATATTTCTTGGGTATGCAAAGGGCGTGAAAGGCTACAGTTATGGTGTCCAAGCATAAAGATCAAACAAGTTTCTTATCAAAGAGAGATGTGAAATTTGACGAGCAATCAATGTTGAAGCCAAAGAATGAAGAACTAGATGGAGAAGTCAAGAGGGTGTTAGTGATAAGGTGGAGCTTGGATGACAAGGTGGAACTTGAGGTGCAAGTTCAAGGAAGCAATAAGATGTTGTTTCTGATGATGATGATGATCAAGATATTGTGCAAGAACCTGCCCAGAAGAAGAAGCACAAGGTCATGCGACAATCTTGCAAGAGACAGAGAGAGGAGGAAGTTAGAGCACCTCAAAGATACGGCCATGCTGATTTGGTTGCATATGCATTTGCGTAGGTGAGAGCATAGATAGGATGATCCAACAACCTATGAAGAAGCAATCAGGTGGTGAAGAATCGAGAATGGGAGCATCCAATTGAAGAAATTGAGTCTCTTGACAAGAATGGGACTTGGGAGATAGTAGCAAGACCAAAAGGTCAAGATTGTTGAAGCAAATGGGTCTTCAAGAAGAAACAAGGCACTCAGATGGTGAAGGAACAAGGTACAAGGCAAGGCTTGTGGCAAAGGGGTTTACGAAAAGAGAAGGCATTGACTACAATGAGGTATTCTCTCCTGTTGTTAAACATAGTTCTATTAGAACATTACTTGCTATAGTTGCTTTGAAAGATCTAGAATTAGAACAACTAGATGTTAAGATGCTTTCCTTCACGGTGATTTGAAGAGCTTTATTTATATGCAACAACCAAAGGGTTTGAAGTTCGCAAAGAAGACCATGTATGTTTGTTGAAGAAATCTTTGTATGGTTTGAAGCAATCTCCAAGGTGATGGTATAAACGTTTTGACACGTTTATGGTGGCAAATGGCTATGATGAGTAAGTGATAGTTGTGTATATCATAGGAAACTCCAAGATGGTTCATTTGTGTATTTACTCTGTATGTTGATGATATGTTGATTGCTTGCAAAGACATGTCGTAGATACGGTGAAACAGCAATTGAGTAGTGAGTTTGAGATGAAGGATTTGGGTGCAAGAAAGAAGATATTGGGCATGGAGATTCATAGGAAACCGAGTCAAGGAAAGTTGCATTTGTCCTAAGGCTTACATCGAGAAGGTGTTGGAGCGGTTTTGGTATGAAAGATGCAAAACAAAGAAGTACTCCTTTTGGCACTCATTTTAAACTTTCTAGAAAGCAATCACCTCAAACCGCAGATGAGGCGTAGTATATGTCTCGAGTTCCATATGCAAGCGCAGTGATTGGTAGCATCATGTATGCTATGGTTTGTACAAGGCCGATATCGCACAAGTGTGGAGTGTGGTAATAGATACATGGGAAGTTCCGGGAAGGCTCATTGGCAAGCTGTAAAGTGGATTCTAAAGTATCTAAGGGGAAGTACAGATGTTGGTTTAGTGTTTGATAAACACTATGGTGATTCGACAAATGTTGTGGGTTATGTTGATTCACGATTATGGGTGATCTTGATAGAATAAGGTCATTGACAAAGTTATACTTTTACATTGTGTGGAAGTACTATCATTTGGAGGTTTGTTTTGCAAAGCACGGTTGCATTGTCTACAATCGAGGCAGTGAGTACATGGCGGCCGCTAAGCGATGAAGGAAGGTATATGGTTGATGGGTTTGGTTGGTGATTTAGGTTTCAATCAAGAGAATGCAACTTTGTTCTCATGATGTCAAAGTGCCATTCACTTGACCAAGAACCAGATGTATCATGAGAGAACGAAGCACATCGATGTCAGGTATCATTTTATCAAGGATGCAGTTGAAGAAGGTAGGATAGCGATGCTAAAGGTTCCTACGGCGGATAACCCTGCGGACATGTTGACGAATCCAGTTCCAAGTATCAAGTTAAAGCACTGCTTGGACTTGGTTGGTATCAACAGGTGTTGAGAGCCCCTGAGGGGCTGAGCAAAGATGATGATGATAAGTGGTGATGGTATTCAAGTCAAGGTGGAGATTTGTAGTGTAATGTGCCTTGATACCACTAAGAGAAGTGGAACAACCACTAAGAGAAGTGGAACAACCACTAAGAAGTGGAACTACCACTAAGAGAAGTGGAACAACCACTAAGAAGTGGAGCTCCCATTATGTTGCTTGTGTGCTCTATGTCAACATATACACTACCTCATAAAACCTATATAAGGCCTTCTAGTTTCCATTGTATAAGCATCCCAAAATCAGTTAAAGTTCCTAAACAAAAGAGAGAAACATTAGTAGTGTATAGAGAGAGTAAGAGCAAGAACAAGGTCTTGTTCTTGAGAGGAGTTTACACTCTTGTAATCTTGTTCATATCATAGTACAACGTTATCGTCTTCCAAAGTGGATGTAGATCATCTTGATCGAACCACTATAAATCCTTGTGTTGTGTGTGTGCCTATTTTACATTTGTTTTCATTTCTATTTCAATTCTCTATTGATTGTGCTTAGAAGAGCCATTGGTCATAACAATAGTTACAGCCAATTAGCCATGTAGGTGTGATAGAAAACTACACTCCGAGGACTGTCGAGCTTGGCCAGCATCTGAAGCAATGTATAAAATATTATTTTTTTGTTTCTGCGTACGGTGCTCATTTCTCTGGTTCGGTTAATTTGGATTCTTCTTTGGAGTCTCAAATGTCAAAAGAGCCGACAACCAGCTCCTTGTCCGTTCCCATTCATAAATAAATATACTAATGGTGAAAACAGACAAGTCTTTATCAAAAAGAGATTGGCACGCAAATTAACTCGATCTTCAAATGAAGATTTCGGTGATGCGGCATCACATACTAGTGATAGTGCGAGAAGTAATAATAATGCATCAGGTGAATTTTCAAAGGCGGCAAAAGGTATATCGCACAAATTTAATATCATTTATGGCAAACTTAAAAATTCCGGCCAATCTTCCGGTATTGTATTTCTCCAAACAAGAAATCTCTTTTGTTATAAATTCAATTTTAGCTTATGTTAATGCTTCTTAAGATGTGCTTGTGACGGGGAATTGGAAGTTTGAACTCCTTAGGAGTACTGGTAAGCTTAGAAAATTGGGTGAGGTCCTCACTAAGACAGGCCTATTTTGGCTATGAAGGGCTAAATTAATCCAAGTGGATTCGTAATTGCGATAAATAACTACCCACATCAAAAATTTATTCTTTCACTTGTCAGTTATGCTAGGAGGAGGAAGCTTATCAAAAGTGAAGCAACTTCACAGGCTCCTGGTATTAATGGCTCATCAATAGATACAAGCTCGAAGTCACTGTACTCTCTCAAAGCAGAATTGGTTGCGCTTATATGTGCTCGTTGGTCGGGGCAGGCAGCAGGGACGAGACTGAATCCTCTGTCCCTGCCCCCTGTCCTCTCTCCTTTTTCCTTTTTTTTTTGCCCCTGTCCACGCACTACAAGAAAAACTGGTTTGAGCAACATAGCAGTTTTGGTTGCAAAAAGCCCATATTAAGTCGCTCTAACCATTATAGCTACTTAATTTGGCTCTCGCTCGTTAGTTGCAAAAGGTGCGATTTGTACAAGTCTAGAGCAGCTATGCAATCGCTTTAGTAATCAACCAACTCTCATGTAGCGTCTATTTTCTTAATTGCTTCATAGATAGACCGACCTTACGGGAGCAAGCAAAATAATGATCGCTTTAGAGATAGACCGACCTCCCTGGAGCAATCAAAATAACCATCGCTTGATAGATAGACCAACCATAATAGAGCGAGTGAAACGCTGATCGCTTGATAGATATACCAACCATAATAGAGCGAGTGAAACGTTGATCGCTTGATATATATAGACCAACCATAATCGCTTCCTAGCTACATGTGTCTTAGGGGTATGTGTTTGTAATCGGTATAGATCACACGTCCGAAGTTAGTTGCTCTAACTCTTGGATATTCCGATGTTAAAAGGCTTTCCGACGACCGATTCTTATTCGGATGAATAACAAAATGACATTTAAATTAATACAGAAAACAAATATGAACCAAATTGAATAAAAAATTATTTTATTTTATTTTAATTAATTCAATTTACAAGATCATCATTTACTCAAAAAGAAATTACAATCTCAAACTTTTACAGAAAAATAAAAAATAAAATACTATTTGGAAAAAAAAAAGAGCAAAAATGACCCTCTGATGCACTCAATCGCATTACATCAGGTCATTTCAAGATGGATACCTCTGGGTTGCTTCCTTCTTGTTCATGAACATCGAAAAATGCGCAGACCTCACCTATAAGAAAATCAAATAGTTTTAGGTGAAGAGATTTTTTATTGTAACATTTTACAGTCACTTAAAAAAAGAAAAGCACACACCACGCCGTAAGGTAAGAAAACTAAGACACTTGGGCAGACGGATTGAGAATATCTCGTCGATCGAAGTTTCTCCCCGCCATATTAAGGTTGATAAGCATCTTATCAAGGTAGACAGCAGACAGACAAGACAAGATACAAAATCAAACACAGAAAATTTCCATTTATTGAAATGTTTAGACAATAAACTGAGGAACAAAAAACTGATTCCTACAACCTTTGTAAAAACTGGTAACTCCATTATAGCGTTGTCAACTTAGCTAAGAAACTTGACCATTTCAAAGTTTTCATGTTTTAATAACAAAGCTATATATATAAATACAAACTAAAGCTTTGGCGCAAAGAAGTGAAGGTGTTCAAAATATAAAATATAGATGGGATATATAAAGAGGTAATGAGCTTATCAACATATCCAACCCGTCCATCGGTAAAAGCATGGGAAACATTGCCATTCCAGCAGGAGTTGTTCCTCTTCCATAGATCATGGGAGGCTAGGCAAACACAAACATCATTAATTAGTACAGGAGAAAGCATAAAAGGAAACGCATATTAGTGTATTAAGTTGCAAATACTAACTGCAGATGTTGTTGATATGCCAATAATAATAGTGGTAATAACAATAATAAAAGTGAATCAATTACTTAATATTAATAATATCTCACCTCGAAGCAAGTCCTGGTGGTGCACCATAAGCACCACCAACATCACCATAAGCACCACCCACAAGCACCATAAGCACCGCCAATCATCCCATATCCCATTGGAGGAGGATGGGTTGGAAGTGCAAATTGATTTCAGGGCGTTGGTCGGAAACAGCTTCCCATCTCCTCAAGCTTTCTTTTTTATATCAAACTCAGATTTTGAAGGTGGATTAGAGGACAAATAATATCGCAGCTATCACCGACTATTTAAAATTGAAACGAAAGCATATCACTGACTAAGAGTAAAATTACATCAAAACTAGTTGAAAATCAAACATGCATTTCCATGGGAAACTATCATACCCCCTAAACCATGCAGAAAAAAAAAGGATAAGATAAAATCTGCAAATTGGACAACATACTCTTGAGTAGGGTAACTAGGAAAATTCCATGTGAATTATAGAAAGCCTTCGCGAGTGTCTCACATAAATTACGAATTTGGTTGCGTTTTGCATTGGTGAACATTCCAGTCGTACACCCAAGCTATAGTGAGAGGACCAATAAATTGGCCATAAAAGTTGTTGAGCACCGCACTTAGTTTAATCAATTCTAAATAGGCCATTAATATCTAACAACATAAAAGATAATAACCCATAGACAATTTTTTGAAACTAATTGAGTTAGACCATACACCATAGTGTCCCAAACCCCATGAGGACTACTGGAAATCTTTGACCACAATGCACTCGGATTACTTCTAAAGTAGCTTCCACCACCTCTTGCCTAGAGTCTCATTGTCAACATTGTTAGAACCATTTGTGTAGTTGCATCCATCATAGTAAACTCCTGAAAAAACAAACACTTACTAAATTAAATTAAATTACTTAGGAAACCCCCAAATGAAAAAAATAAAAATAAACACTAACTAGAGTTTCAAGTAATCAAAGAACTTCTAATCGGAAATTCTCACTGCTCACCACAATCATATAAATTCTAAGTATAAAATTTTTTATTCTAATGACAGACTTTCCCTAATTTCAATGAAAATTGAATGGCATGAGAACCACTCAATCAAAATTGTTTAAAACTCATGAACATAAACACGAAACACCAAATTGAAATCCAGCTCATGGATATCCAGAGAATTGAATTATTCATAATTGCTGAATCTTTTGCCTTCTAGTCTCTTCCTCGAGTTCCTTCAAAGAATAGCAAATGATGACACAAAGTCGAGTTAAAATCTGGTTGCATCTGCTAGTATACATATATACTGCACAAACAAAAAACAACCTTACCATTTCCAGCCACTGGCGTTCTTGTAGTTCTTTGCGCTTTTCAATAATTGACTTTCTAGCAAGAAGCTTTTTATGCTCCTTATTGACAACCTCTGCTAAACCTACAAGAGAGTCACCTGGTTTTGATGCCTTCTTAACCGGAGGATAAATCATCCCTCTCGCTTTATTCAAGGACTCAGCAAAAAGGGTCAGGTGGCCCTGAAGCGTGTCAGACTCAAGATCCTGAAGAAGGTAAAGATAAAACATAACTTAAGCTAACAATCAGGTATACAGAGTACAAGTCTACATAGCTTATCCATCTCTCTTCCTGGGTGTTTTATGTAACTAAAAGTAAAGCAGTTGCGGTTCCTTAGTGTTTTATTTGACAACAAATGGAAATAGATTACAGAAAAGTTTGTTAGGCTGCATTTAACTTACCAAACTACCAAAGAGAACTACTCCTTTTACGATGATCGACCTTCATCGCAATGAAATTGGATTTGATGGCATCAACTGAAACCTTTTCGACAACGGAAAATCAAAAAATGGAATTATCTTGGACAAGACCTCGATTTTCATCGTCGATAAACTGTAAAACCTGGATTGCAAAAAACCAACAAAGAAAACATGAAAAACATCAGAAGGGTGTAAACAGCGAAAACAAAGATCCATGGTAACTTGCATGTGTATTCAGCAAGTTTTTGAATAAGATACAATCACCCATCTCTTGAAAACATTGATTAGAGAGAAACTTTGGAAAAAAAAAAAATTAAATCAAATCATACCCGTAATCTGAAAAATCCAATCATCAAATCTATATTCAACCATGAACAATATGAGAATAATCTGAAACTCCAATCATCAAAACACCACGGATCTAAAAGAAATGGGAGATTACCTGTGTTAAAAACACCTTCAATCACCAACGAAATCTGCAAACTCCAAAACCCGTAAATATTAGAGGTGAAAAACAAAGTCTAGGGTTATTTTTTACAGAAAATCCAAGCTAAGATTATAATTAATAGTATCAATTGCAAAATTAAGGTTAAATTTCAGTACCTTGATTTGCTAATCTTCCGATTAGAGAAAAACATAAGGTAAATCAAAGGAAATGAGGGTTATTGCTGCAAAAAAATTGGGTTTTACCACACCCAAGACTTCAGATCGTGAAGATGAGAAAAGGGATTTTAAGATTAAAAGTATTAGTGTTGGAGAACCGGTCAAGGAGAGAACAAAAGTGGAGATCAAAGTTTTTTTCCTCTCTCGGAGTCTCGTTGGTAAAAGAAAAAATCACAAGAGCTAGGGCATAAATCACACAAAAACGATGAATCACCAGTAATTGTGAGCATAAATTGAAACCCTTAAAATTGAAACCCTTAAAAATGAACTCGATTGATTGGTTTTTAATGAAGTTCCTTAACAGAGATTTCATCTATGAATCGCCAGAGAAGAGAAGAAGAAGAAAAAAGAGAGAAAACAAAATAGAAATAAGAAACAAGGGTAGATTAGAGTTTCAGAACACAGTTTTGGGGGTAAGAATAATCTGGACCGTGGATAAGGAGGTCATACGGATTGCATAAATAATCAGACGGTGTAGGTTCATTTTGGGATTGTCATACGGATTGAGAAGTTGTGTTTCTCTTTGTGCTAGTTTAAACTCGTGTATTCGGTTTAATTATCAAATTTCGGTATGAAAAAAAATCAAAAAAAAAATTAATAAATTTAGGACATTGTTATGGACATTTTGATATAAAAAAAATCCAAAAAATCTATAAGAATGAAGCTGAAAAATAAGAAGTGAATTCGATAATTGGTGTGTTTATTTGTGCTTTCTCTTTGTGCTTCCGGTTTGAATTTCGACTAGTCACATAGGTCACGAACTATGAACCAAGAAGCTCTGGGAGGGTTCATACTTCAAACTCAGCATGATACATCAACGAAATCGATAATTATGAATCTCAGTGTCAATTCGAACTTCAAATGTGGTATAATGTTATACAAACTATGAACCATCAAGAAGCTTTAGGAAGGTTCAAAGACTACCCAAGATGATACATTATCAAAATCGATAAATATGAATCTCAATTTCGATTCAAACTTCAAATGTGGTATAACGGCATAAAGACTATGAACCAAGAAGGTCCGGGAGGGTTAAGACTTCAAATGTGGTCCAAGTTGACTACTATAAGTCGGGAACTTCGTAAGAAAGATGAATCCAACCATTCAAAGGTAAGATTCCTTTGGAACATTCCCCGAAACCTTAAACAAACCATATTCTGGCCTATTGTATGCATACCTTGGCTCCGAGATCGAAACCTGGACGAGAGTGGACTACTATACATCGAAAACTTGGTAAAAACGATGAATCCATCCATTTACAAGTAAGATTCCTTCAAAACATTCCCAGAAACCTTAAACAAACCCTATTCTAGCATATTGTATGCATACACTGGCTCCGATATTGAAACCTGGATGGGCGTGGACTACTATAAGTCGGAAACTTGGTAAGAATGATGAATCCATCCATTTAAAGGTAAGATTCCTTTGGAATATTCCCCGAAACCTTAAACAAACCCTATTCTGGCATATTGTATGCATACACTGGCTCCGAAATCGAAACCTCGCTGGCAGTGGACTACCATAAGTCGGAAACTTGGTAAGAAAGATGAATCCAACCATTCATAGGTAATATTCCCTTGGAATATTCTCTAAAACCTGAAACAAACCCTATTCTGGCATATTGTATGCATAAACTAGCTCCGAGATTGAAACCTGGATGGGAGTGGACTACTATAAATCGGAAACTTGGTAAAAACGATGAATCCATCCATTTACAAATAAGATTCCTTCAAAACATTCCCCGAAACCTTAAACAAACCCTATTCTGGCATATTGTATGCATACACTGGCTCCGAGATCGAAACCTGGATGGAAGTGGACTACTATAAGTCGGAAACTTGGTAAGAATGATGAATCCATCTATTTACAGGTAAGATTCCTTTGGAATATTCCATGAAACCTTAAACAAACCCTATTCTGGCATATTGTATGCATACACTGGCTTAGAAATCGAAACCTCGCTGGGAGTGGACTATTATAAGTCGAAAACTTGGTAAGAATGATGAATCCAACCATTCATAGGTAAGATTCCTTTGGAATATTCTCTGAAACCTTAAACAAACCCTATTCTGGCATATTGTATGCAAACACTGGCTCCAAAATCGAAACCTCGCTGGGAGTGGACTACTATAAGTCGGAAACTTGGTAAGAATGATGAATCCAACCATTCAGAGGTAAGTTTCCTTTGGAATATTCTATAAAACCTTAAACAAACCCTAGTCTGGTATGTTGTATGCATAAACTGGCTCCGAGATCGAAACCTGGCTGGGAGTGGACTACTATAAATCGGAAACTTGGTAAGAATGATGAATTCATCCATTTACAGGTAAGATTCCTTTGGAATATTCTCCAAAACCTTAAACAAACCCTATTTTGGCATATTGTATGCATGGCTCCGAGATCGAAACGTGAGCGTGGATCTGGACTACTATAGGTAAGATTCCTTTGGAAATTTACCTGAAACCTTAAACAAACCATATTCTGGCCTATTGTATGCATACCTTGGCTCCGAGATCGAAACCTGGCCGGGAGTGGACTAGTATACATCCGAAACTTGGTAAAAAACAATGAATCCATCCATTTACAAGTAAGATTCCTTCAAAACATTCCCCGAAACCTTTAACAAACCCTATTCTGGCATATTGTATGCATACACTAGCTCCGAGATCGAAACCTGGCTATGAGTGGACTACTATAAGTCGGAAAATTGGTAAGAATGATGAATCCATCCATTTACAGGTAAGATTTCTTTGGAATATTCCCCGAAACCTTAAACAAACCCTATTGTGGAATATTGTATGCATACACTGGCTCCGAAATCGAAACCTCGCTGGGAGTGGACTACTATAAGTCGGAAACTTGGTAAGAATGATGAATCCAACCATTCATAGGTAAGATTCCTTTGGAATATTCTCTGAAACCTTAAACAAACCATATTCTGGCATAATGTATGCATACCATGGCTTCAAGATCGAAACGTGGCCGTACTAGACTACTATAAGTCGGAAACTTCGTTAGAACGATGAATCTAACCATTCGTAGGTAAGATTCGATGGAATATTCTCTAAAACCTTAAAAAAAAACCTATTCTGGCATATTGTATGCATACCCTGGCTCCGAGATCGAAACTTGTCTGGGAGTGGACTTCTATAAGCCGCAAACTTGGTAAAAACGATGAATCCATCCATTTACAGGTAATATTCCTTCAGAATATTCCCCGAAACCTTAAACAAACCCTATTCTAGCATAATGTACGCATACCTTGGGTCCGAGATATAAACTTGGCTGGGATTGGACTACTATAAGTCGTAAACTTGGTAAGAATGATGAATCCATCCACTTATAGGTAAGATTCCTTCGGAATATTCCCCATAACCTTAAACACCCCTCTATTCTGGCATATTTTATCCATTTACAGGTTCAAATATTACTAGAGTTAGACCTGCGTTTCTCTTTCGGAATATATGAACATCATAGGTTCAAAGAACTAGAAATATATATGATACATCATCAAATCTGTAATCGAACGAAATAATCATAGGTTCAAAGATTACTAGTCCTATAAAAAAAACAAAAAGTCGTATGAAGTAGCTTTAGTATATGATACATCAGTGATTGTCATTTAATGAAATCTTTTAGTATAACCAACCGGAAATAATTCAGTTCGACAACGGTTCAACTCTCATGTTATATATTAGATGTTCAAATTCCACGCCGGTCCTATAAAAAAAAACAAAAAAAAAGATCACAATCCGTATGACATTAATCTAACTAAATTGTAAATCGAACGGATATATTTACGCAAAAGTAAAACTCATGCGGATTGTCATTTTATCCGACGACCACAAATTATGATCCTAAAGACATTAATCTAGCCAATAGAGAATTAAGATATATAATCCAACGGATATTAACACAAGAATAAAACTCATACAGATTGCCACTTTATCTAACGACCCAGCATTCGTTTTAAATTGGAACAACATTTTAAATTCCCACCACTTTTTTAAGATGTTAAAATAAGAGCCACTTTTATGTCGGTCCAATAAGGAGCTAGTTGTTGTTGACTCTTATCCTTCATGTGTTTGTTGGGAACTTTGTTTACTGAAGTGATTCAAGTGAAACCATGGAAGATATTCCTCCACGTGTTGAATGCTTGAAACCACTCAATAAAAATTAAAATCTCAGATTCTCTCTAATGGTCGGGCGGTGGCTAAACTTAATCGCTCAAGCAGGTTCAACCAAACCAAACACATTCGAGCCTGGTCATCATATCTTAAAGTAAGTGGCGACTTACCCCGAAAAAAGTGGTTGCTATATATTTAGTTGGAAAAATATTTTACCGACAAAACTACTATTGGTCGCTAAAATTAGTGGATATATATTAAGAGCGACCTAGTAATCCGGTAGTGGCAGCTTTAGTTTTTTGAAAATATCATATAATCTCTAATGAACGGGTGGTCGCTAAATTTAGTCGAGATAGGTTTGACCAACCAAATATTAATTGAATGCTGGTCATCTAGCTTGAAGTAGGTAGCTACCAAACCAAAACGGCGGTTGCTATATTCTTACCGGAAAAGCATTTTACCGAC
>JAJJWX010003509.1:0-10620 GCA_023529315.1 Papaver bracteatum
GTTGTACTATTAATAAAAATTACATTTTGCTATTACTATCCAATAATTATTATCCAAATGATATTTACAATAACTCTAAATTTTATAGTAATTATTATTATATAATATATTCTTATTTGCTTATCTTATCAAAAGTTATTTTCTTAATTAGATTATCACTTTCATTATTGTTTAATCAATTTTTACTATTTGATTACTAGCGTAACTAAAATATGAATATAATTCTACTTTCACATAAGATTGATATAATTGATTTCATTTATTCAGATTGAATCGGTACACTATATCTAGTTAAATATTGGCATTAACATGATTTAAATTTTGAGTCTACATAAAATTTTAATATGTCTTAATATTCTTTAGATTTTTGTATCAATAATAAGTATCTTATTCATAGACAAACTTTATTCTCCTTTAAGTCTAATTTTTTTCTAAGCATTCAAGGATCATGAATATCATTTCATGTATATAATTCAGTGATTTAGTGAATCATTGAGGGAAATAACCTTGATAATCTCTCCAGAAATACGCTGGTTGGAAAGCTTAAGATCTTTGATCATGAACATTCATCCAAATCTAAGGATGTTGCGTTCAAAGCACTAAAGGACACTAAATTACTTGATAAAAGTAAAAAAGTGTATATCTCTGAAGATGATCACTCTGAAACAGATTCATCATATGAAAATCTTGACAAATTAGTCTCGATGATCACTAGACAGTTTAGGGATCTTCTGATAAAGAGAAGTAAACGGTTCTCCAGAGATAAGCCTAAGGTATCATTTAAATAGGGATATTGATGAAACTAATGATGAGGATATGCCTCAGTGCTTTAAGTAAGGGATTTAGTCATTTTTCAAATGAGTGTCCAAATCGTAGAAAATACACTCGGAACAAAGGTCTAGCGGCAACTCTTGATGAAATGTCTGATAACTATGATTCTAATGAAGACGAGAAATCGATTTTTGCACTTCTTAGTGAAAATATTGATTTTGATAATTGTAGCAATACATACATCAATCTTGACATTCTTTCAGAAGATAATCCAACTATTAAGGAAAATAAAGTTGACCCATCCTTTGGAAACTATGTTTGTAATGTTTTAGGTTCCACCATGTGCCTAGCTGCTTGCACATCTCTAAAGCCTGATTTTTATCCTAAGTTGATGTGTTCTTATTGTTCTTTAAAGGGTCATGAACTTTCAAGGTGTTATAAGTACAAACACCAACAAAGGCACGTCAACAAACTTCAACAAAGAGCAAATCATTTAGCAAGGAAGCTTAAACTTGCTCAGAAGACCGCTGAGGTATGTAGGATTTTATCTTCGTCTAAGAAGTTAGTTTCCAAGGATATGGCTAGACTAGTTGAGAAGAAATCATGGTTAAGTCGTTTTGATAGACCAAAGTCTGTGGATTCCTCTCAAGAGGAAAATGGTGGACAAATTATTGTTCACCACAACGCAACTTGATTGTGTTGTTTTTGAAATCTTGTCTCATGTGACTCATCAAAAGAGACAATTATTTTGTATCCTTCAGGCTTTAGGAAAAGTTTTTTTTCTTAGATTTTCTTCCTTTTTGTCTATCAAACAAAACAAAGGGTACTATCGACAATTCTACTCTTCATAGGGTTGAGAGTTGGTCATCTACGAAACTGTTTAAAGGTTTCAAAACCCTACATTCCTTTTTCCTTCTTTGTAACCTCTTTTTATCTCAAGACTACTTGTTGAGCAAATTGTTATTTTCTCTTGTAAACCCATGCATTTATGGATACTCCAAGCATGATGTCTTCTGATAGAAATGATGTTAATTTGATTGTTAATCCATTAATCATGAAGGAAAGGAAAAATCTTCGCTAGCTCTGACATTGAAAAGAAAAAGAAGGAATGTGAGGAATCCAAGAGACGTTCCTTCAAATTCTCATAAGTTTTCCGATATTCTTGATGGGTTGAAGGAGATGCGAAAGGAGATTCAACAAATAAAGGCTTTTGTGTATAAGACTCGTGAGATTCAGAAGGCCCTGGTTCGACAACATCAGCCAAGAAGGGTTTATTATCATAAAATCCTACCTTAATGAACCTTATGTTCCAATGACTGTTGACGACAAGGAGTTCGGGGACGATAAAGAATTCTTTAAAGGTCTTATTTCCTAGTAAATCTTCTATTTTTCTTTTTTTTGTTTATAAAAATAACTAGAGTTTGGAATAGCCATTATTGTGGTTACACATAACTATGTTCAACGTTTTCATCTTCATGTTTTTAGGTTTATTTGTTTAAATTCTAAAACTGTTTGGAAGATGATTATTACAGTATTAATCTTTGTGATTTCATATATTGCAATATTTTTATAGGATATATGTGTTTGCGTCCGTGAACTTGATTGTGTAGTGTATAGAGTTACAACTACAAGGAATGAGGAAGATAATTCAGCAGCAAGCTGCTTTCTCTCTGTAGAACAGAGCCTAACTTTCAATCAATCAAGAAAAAATTATTTTCATTCATTGACCAGTTCAATTACAGATTGGTTTCTCAAATACCCAATCGAGTTACTAGAATCTAACGGCTAGAGTTACATCAATTAGGACACATAACTCGAGGAAATAAATATCTAACTCTCAAACAATGTTTAATGCCCAGTTTACCCTCGAGACGTAAAGTCTAGCCAAGGCTCGACATGGCTCATGGAATGTGCACATGACATTACTCCCCCCTTCCAAGATCCTTGTCCTCAAGGATAAAATTTGAAAATTGAGTTCTAATGTGAGATAGGTCTTCCCAAGATGCATCTTCCACAGTGGAGTTGTACCAGTGAATTAATAGTCGAGGTACAGATCTATCAATTTTGAGTGTAAGTCGAGTGGCCAACACTGCTACTGGTTCCACCATATAGTTTCCTTGATCATCCACCACTGGTAGCTGTAGCATAGTAGAATCTTTGAGCCCAATATGTTGTTTGAGCTGTGAAAGATGAAAGACAGGGTGAATGCGAGATCCAACAGGCAGTTGCAATTTGTAGGATACTTCTCTAATCCTATGCAGCACTAGAAAGGGACCAAAGTATTTAACTGACAACTTGAAATTTTTGCGCAGAGCCACTAAAGACTGCCTGTAAGGATGTAGTTTGAGAAAGATTAGATCACCCACTGCAAACTCTTTGTCAATGCGCTTCTTATCTGCAAAAAAAATCATTCTAGCTTGAGCTTTAGCCAAGTCTTCCCTGAGAAGTTGCAGCATGATATTCCTTTCTTGCAGATAAGACTCCACAGATGCCACTGAGGTTGTTGAGGGTACTGGGAAGATAATATGAGGTGGTTGGTACCCATAGAGAGCTTGAAATGGGGACATCTTTAAGGATGTATGATAATTGGTGTTGAACCACCATTCAGCCAAGGCTAACCACTGAGACCATTGTTTAGGGTTGGAAATGGTCATACACCTAAGGTACTGCTCTACACAAGCATTGGTTCTCTCAGTTTGACCATCGTTTTATGGGTGGTAGGCTGTACTGAGCTTGAGAGTGGTGCCTAAGGATTTGAATAAATCCTGCCAAAAGTGGCTCACAGAGATCTTGTCTCTATCACTAACAATGGAGCTAGGAAGGCCATGAAGTTTGAAAATGTGGTTAAGGAATTATTTGGCTAATGTAATGGATGTGAAAGGGTGGCTCAATGCAAGATAATGACTATATTTTGTGAGTCTGTCAACAACAACTAATATCACACTCTTGTGGTTGGATAATGGCAGAACCTCAATGAAGTCCATGGAGATGTCTTGCCAAGATTTCTCTGGAATAGGTAGCAATTGAAGGAGACCACTAGGAAAGGAAGAGCTTCCCTTATTACACTGACAAACCTCACAGGTAGCCACAAACTGAAGAACATCATGTTTCATTTTTTGGCCAAAAGAAATGGGTTTTTTCCCTTTGGTAAGTGCCCAACATACCTGAGTGCCCTCCAATGGTAGAAGAGTGTAGAGACTGAAGAATGGAATGTCTGACATTGTTAGCAAAACCAATGTATAGTCTTCCCTTTAACCTTAAGATGCCCTGAGTATAGGAAAATGGTGACTGAGCTGTAGAGATAAGCAATTGAGAGATATGTTGTTGAGCAATGACATCATCCTCATAACTAGCTATAATATCAAGTGCCCACTGTGGAGTGTTGTAGGAGAGAGCATGACATTCAGCATGGTAAGTGGGTAACCTGGAGAGAGCATTAGCTGCAGAATTGTCCATCCCCTTCTTATATTTGATAACATAATCAAAACCCATGAGTTTAATGAGCCACTTCTGTTGAAGAGCAGTGGAGATTCTTTGATTCATCAAGTATTTAAGGCCTTGATGGTCAGTGTGAATAATAAACTGACTATGAGAAAGATAATATTTCCACTTTTGAACTGCCATGACAATGGCCAAAAATTCTTTCTCATAAGTGGATAAGGATAATGCTTTAGGACCAAGTGCTTTACTGAAGAAGGAAATAGGTTTACCTTCCTGCATTAATATAGCTCCCACACCCTTGGCACAAGCATCAGTTTCTAGGGTGAATTGTTTGGAGAAGTCAGATAATGACAGCACTGGTGCTCTTGTCATATATGCTTTAAGTTCAGTGAAGGCTGTATGGGCATCTGGAGTCTAATGAAAAGCATCTTTTTTGAGCATGTCGGTGAGGGGTTTGGAAATAGTACCATACCTTTGAATAAATCGGCGATAGTAGCCTGTTAAGCCCAGAAACCCTCTCAACTGCTTCAATGTAGTAGGTAATGGCCAAGTTTGCATTGCAGCTATCTTCACAGGGTCAGCAACAACTCCTTGAGCTGTAATGAGGTGGCCTAAGTAATCCAGCTGAGATTGGCCAAAAACACACTTGGATAAATTTGCATATAAGGAGTGTTGTCTTAATACTGAGAAGACTTGTTGTAGATGAGCAACATGTTCCTCCACTTAAGAGCTATAAACCAATATATCATCAAAAAATACCAGCACAAATTTTCTTTAAAATGGTTGAAAGATGTCATTCATGAGTGCTTGAAATGTGTCTGGGGCATTAGTAAGGCCAAATGGCATGACTCTAAACTCATAGTGCCCATGATGGATTTTAAATGATGTTTTGTGAATATTTGGACCAAATAACCTGATTTGATGATATCCTGATCTTAAATCTATCTTGGAAAAAATGATGGCTCCCTTTAGTTCATCAAGTAGTTCATCAATCAATGGGGTTAGAAATTTATCCTTCACAGTCATGTCATTTAGTTTTCTATAATCGACACAAAACCGCCAAGTGTCATCTTTCTTTTTGACAAGCAGAATGGGAGAAGCAAAAGGGCTATTTCTTTTCTGAATAAGCCCTGCATTAAGCATTTCCTGAACCATGTTTTCGACCACAGACTTTTGGATATATGTGCATATATAGGGTCTTTGAGAAGTGGGTCTAGAATGTGGTTTAAGAGGTATTTTGTGATCCAAGTTTCTTTGTGGCGGGAGTTGAGAAGGTTCAGCAAAAATATCAGCATAAGTGTCCACTAATGAAGTGAGGAAGGGTGGTGTGGGTGGAGATGGTGATGTGGAAATAGCGAAAAATTGACCCAATAAGGAAGGGACTTTACTCTTAAGATATTTTGTAAAAGCAGAAGCACTAAGAAGACTTAAGAAAGGGTTAGGGGGACTCCCCTGCAGTGTGATGTGGTGGTTTCGATGCATGAAAGAGATCTTGAGTTGAGAAAAATTGAAAGTAATATCACCCAGTTGATGCATCCAATGAGCTCCTAATACCATATCATAACCACCTAATGGAAGAACCCGCAAATCAAATGAAAATTGGTTTCCCTGCATTTCCCAACAAAGTTGGTGACAGATGCCCTTGCTGATGGTGTCATCTCCATTAGCCACTGTGACTAGCATGTGTCCCATTGGAGATGCATGAATACCATATTGATCTGTAAGTCAAGAATCGATGAAGGAATGAGTGCTTCATATGTCGATGAGGATCATAATGGTTTCTTTTGCAAGTGACTAGCAATCCGTATAGTATCATGAACCACGTTCCCTGTCAAAGCATGTAATGAGATTTCCATAGTGGAGTCAGTAGAAGAAGGTGAATCAACTTGAGTGGTTGCATTGGATAGTTGGTCTGGCTCTTCAATATCCTTATTAGTGATAAGCATGAAAAGTTGCTGAGTTTTTCATTTATGGCCTTGCCGGTAAAACTCATCGCAGTTGTAGCACAAGCCTTTATCCTTACGTTGCTGTATTTGTGCATAAGTGAGGCGCCTGATTGGTGGCAAGGATTTTTCAGGTGAAGTGGTAGTTGGGGTGGTGGGGTGTGTTACAATAGGTTGTGAAGAAGGACCACTAGATTTACCAAAAGAAGTAGATGGTGAATAAAAGGGTGTGATGACGCTAGAAGGTTGGAGATGGATAATAGAGGAGGTGTAAAGGCTTTGTGAAATTATTTCAGTGGTTTAGACAAGTGATGCAGAGATGCTTGTTGCATTCTGGCAAGAAAAAATGCCACAGAAGTAGTATCAGGTTTAAATATTTGGACAGCAGTGCGTATTTCCTCCTTCAAGCCACTTATAAAGCTCAATGTATAGAAAGATTCTGGTAGAGTTGGATTATTGGCTACCATGAATGTCTTATAATGCTCCCATTGATCATAGTAATATTCTACGGTAGATGTTTGAGACAATTTATTGAAGCACCCTACATAATTATCCTGTGCAATATCTTCATATCTAGCACATATATCTTTAGTAAATGTATCCTAAGAAATGGATTCTTTACCTTATTGATAGTTTAAAAACCATGGATCTACTTGTGAATCAAAGTGAATAGCAGCCATATCTACTCATTCCTCATCAGGTAACTTATGAATATGAAAATAGCGATTGCACTTAAAAACCCATCCACGAGGGTTGATACCATTAAAGCGAGGAAAATCAACTTTAGGAGTGCGATTAAACTTATTATGCTCTCTGTGAGTCAGGCGATGAACCACAGAATGAAATCCATCTTTATTTGTATCAGAATTCGAAGAATCAGCACCAAATTCAGCATTTGTAGATCGAGTAACGCCAAGAAATTGGATGATATCCTGTAGATCGGATTTAATTGTGGTGAAATCCGAATCCAAACGAGTGACACATTGAGTGAGGGTACCCACAGAAGCTGATGTTTGATTCACTAAAGCAGCTAATTGAGAAACTGTGGTTGCTAGCTGATTGAGATTTGAATTAACTCCGGCGACTGTAAGTTTTTCCACCATGACAACAGGTCCAGGAGAAAAGGCTCATACCAATTGTAGTGTATAGAGTTACAACTACAAGGAATGAGGAAGATAATTCAGCAGCAAGCTGCTTTCTCTCTGTAGAACAGAGCCTAACTTTCAATCAAGAAAGCAAAAATTATTTTCATTCATTGACCAGTTCAATTACAGATTGGTTCCTCAAATACCCAATCGAGTTACTGGTAGGCTCGGAAAGATACCTACTATTGTGTATACTGCAAGTGAACAGTGTCGACAAGCAACACAGGGCAAGCACAGGTCGAACCACAGAGACTTGGAGAGTGTAGAAGTTGATTCTAAATCCTGATTCAGAGAGTAACCAAAAGGGGTTTGATTTTGTCGATCTGACGATATGATTTTCAAGTGACTGAAATAATAAAAGTAAAAGATGCAAATAACAAGATATGTAAACAATGATAATATGGATACTAGGGTATTCAAATCCACCAATAACCTATGATATGCATTCAACTTGTAATATTATTCTTGTCCTTATAGTAGATTCAAGTCTACCGTATAACTAAGGTGTTTCTTCCAATGGATAATTTAATCACAACTAAAGTATTTCTGCAAAGCATTAATTGTCTAATTAAGCACAACTAATCTAAAGATCAATATTTGGTTAAGCATGAGTTGTAGCATAATCAACATAGAGATATTCTAACTACAATGGATACATGGCATACATTGTGAGAGCAAGATGTTGAACAACTTGGATTAAATTATATCTTTAAACAATTCTAAACTTTAAAGAACAAGATACAAGATATGAATACATACCAATGAGATTAGGGCTTCATCTAAACCCTAGTAAATGAAATTAGAACATGAAGAACATTACAACAAAATTGAAATTTGATAAACTAACATGAACAAGCTATTTTTGGATGGTTTTTCAACACAACAACCCTCTCTATTTATACACAAAATTCCCTCAAGCACTTGGATCCGAATTTTGGCACTCATCCACTCAACAAAACATGTTTTCTTAATTGATGGAATATATTTGGTTGTGGGAAACAAATTGGGAGTGATTGAGTGAGAGAATGGGGGTGAGGTGGATGTTTTGGAAAGAATCCAATGGGGTTGAGGTGGATGTTTTGGAAAGAATCCAATGGGGGTGAGGTGGAAATGGATTTGGGTCTTGGGTTTTGGATCATGGGTTGTTTAATCCCATGAATTTGTAAACAGGTTGCGATGCGATCTTGGAATGTTGCAACGCTTCCAACTTTCTTCTCTTTTGTCTTCTCAATTCTTCCAAGCTTTATTTAGTACTTAAAAACACAAAATTAATTAATACAAATATTTATTCTTGAAAATGGTAAAAATGCAGAATTTGGGATAATATATGACTTTGAAGCGCGAAAGATGAGTTAAGTGCCAATGAAAAGGTGTATGAATATGCAATATTTGGCACTCATCAAATACCCCAAACCTGAATTTTACTTGTCCTCAAGTGGAAACAGTAAATCCTAAATCCTAACTATACCACTCCACACTTGGTCTCTCGAATGCATTTAGCGTATGCACTAAGCCTTTAAACCCCTAGGTGTCCCTAGTGGACGAGTTGTAGTCTCGTGAGGGCCTACCAAAGATGTACCCAAAAAACCTTCTCCAATTTCAGAGCATCCATAGAAATGTCTTCGTCTTCGGTCTTCAACTGTAGATGATGAACTTCGGAATTTCGTAGAACCTTGACAATTTGTAACCAATTTTTTTTTTTTTTTTTTTTTTAAATTTTAGACCCGCTACACAGCTGATCATAATATATTTTTTTTAGAGACCCGCTACACAGCTGGTCATCAGATATCATACACAAGATCCGAGACAAAAAATATTTTAGGGACCCGCTACACAGCTGGTCATCATTTTTTTTTAGAGACCCGCTACACAGCTGGTCATCAGATATCAACAACACAAAAATGCAAAAGACTACAAAAGATCCTACAAAAGACCCGCTCCACAGCTGGTCATAAAAAATGCAAAAGACTACAAAGGATCCTACAAAAGACCCGCTCCACAGCTGGTCATAAAAGATGCAAAAGACTACAAAACGCCATATGCATATACTCCCCCAAACCTAAATCTAACATTGTCCTCAATGTTTCAAAAGATAACAGAAACAACAACAAAACGTGAGAACAAAACAGATTCAAATGAAAGAGAATACCAGATGCAAAAAGGTTGGTGATAACCATAATTGAATGAATGCTATGAAAGCAAACAATATGAGCGCAAGACAAAAAGTTCGGTTAGCACATAAATATATCAACAAGATTCAAAATTTACCTACTAGATTATACAATGATGACTCCCCAAACACCAACAATCTAAAAAGTTGAGGATCAACCCAAAAGACGGAATGCGGAAACATCAACAGCCTTACATATTTATAAAGGACAACAATGCAAGTGAGACTGCATATGTGAATGAGTTACCCCAAACCTAAATTTTTCAATAGATAAACTTTTGGGTACAAAATCTAACAATTTCAGTGGTGCATCATGCACAAGATCTAGTTCAAAGTGGATTTTTTTCATGGATGGATGGGGGAGACATGAGTAAACTCGAATTGTGGCTCATCAAAGGTATTATATTTAGTTGCAAAATAGTCCAAGAGGACTTGAGAGGCTACAGTTCCAATCCAAAGCTTTGACTTGTCCACAAAATGGGTTTGACAACCTCTCGGTTTACCCTAAGACAGTCATGTTGTGACTTAAGCATCGAATCATAACTCTCCAAGTTATTTTTATCGTATTCTTATATGATTCACTTTCCCTAAGTCGAAAAAAAGTACAACATCATGCTCATGCTCATAAAACAAATCAATAAGACCGGTTCACAATCATCCACTACAACTTTAGTTTCATGCATAGGAATATCACAAGAAACATCACAGTGTGACTTAGGCATAGAATCAGACACATCAAAGTTATTTTCATGCATAATATCATTGGTGTCTACAGAAGATTCAACATTTTCTAAGTCAGACACATGATATGTGTCATGCTCTTTTTCACAGGACAATTCCACAGGCTCAAGATCAGTATCACATGTATATGGAACACTAGAAGAAACGTCATTCATTAAGGTCGAGGCAGATAAGCCAAATGTCTCTGAACCCAAAGGTTCGACAATATTTTCAGCAAAAACATGTTCTTCTAACATAACATCATCATCATCCTCATCATAAAAAATACATGAATGCAATGTCCTATTCAAAACCCTAGTGTCTCTAGTCCAGTCATTTACCTCTAGATTAGGCTCATTTTTAACATTAGCAGCCTGAGTAGGACTAAACACACTATTTTCAGAATGCAATTCATTAAGACTAACATTCA
>JAJJWX010003510.1:0-74454 GCA_023529315.1 Papaver bracteatum
TTAAGAAAAAGAAGAAAAAAAATTGTTTTTTTTCTTCTTTTTGAATTTGGTTGATCTTTTTATATCCTAGATTGATATTGAAAAGAGGTTTCCATGTTTGATCATTAAAAAAAGGGTTAAAATCGACAATTTTGTCTTCTTTAGGGTTGTGAGTTTTGCGTACGTGAATCATTTTTAGTGTATAAAGGTTATTGAACCCTATATTCTTTTTTCCTTCTCTAAAAAATATTTTTATCACAAGTTTGCTTGTTGAGCCTGATTTGTGAATTCCTGTCACAATCTTATACTAGTATGGAGAATCCAAGCATTGTGTCTTCTGATGGAAAAGGTGTTAATATGATTGCTAAGCCATCAATCATGAAGGAAAAAGATAAGTCTCTAGTACCTTCAACTTTGAAAAGAAAAAGGAGGAATGTGAGGAAACCAAGAGTTATTCCTTCTAATCTACAAAAGTTTTCTGGGGTTCTTGAAGAGTTGAAGGAAACAAGAAAGGAGATTCAAGAAATAAGGGCTATTGTTTTAAGGATTCTCGAAATTCATAAGGCCCTGGTTCGGCATCAGCCTAGAAGGTTCGTTGGAATTGACTCCTTTCTTCATGAACCTTATGTTCCAATGGTTGTTGACGACAAGGAGTTCGTGGATAATAAATAATTTTTTAGAGGCCTTAATGTCTAAGAAACTTCTTATGAGAATTTATTCTTGTGTTTTAAGAAGAATAACTAAGGTTTGGAATAGCCATTATTGTGAGTACACATAGCTATTTCTAATGATTTTCATCTTGCAATGTTTTTAGATTTATTTATTTAAATTCTAAAGTTTATTTGGAAACTGATTTTGCAGTATTAATCTTTATGGTTTTATATATTACAACTTGTTATGGAATATGTGTGTTTGCGTCTGTGAACTATGATTGTCCCATATATGCTCATAAGTTAAGTCTATCGTATGTCTTTATGCAAATATTGATAAAAGATAGAATGAATTTTTGACAACAAAAGTTAAGCCTATTATGTCATTGTGCAAATATTGATGGAAGATAGGATGAACTTTTGTTTACAAAGATTAAATCTATTACATGTCTCTATGCAAATATTGATGAAAAATAGAATAAATCTTTGAATATTCCGCAGTATTGATCTTTCCCTAATCCACATCTTTGTGTAAGTATTGTGTGGCTCTGTAAGTTCTCTTATGTGAGCATTTTCGATTAAATTAATCATGGGTTTTCTTGTGGTTAATTTAATTGAGTATTTTGGATACAAATTCATGTTTCATGTGATTTGTTAATGGCCAAATAAATACTTATTTTCTTGCGAAAGTAAGGTCGCTCTTGTTGTTCTTTTGGGAATGACATTTTATGGAGGAGAGTTCTTAATTGAACTTGTGTTTAATTGCCAAAACTTTGTGGGGACTGCAGACGTGGAATAAGGTAGGAGTTTTCTTGTATATTTATAAACTCCTTGATGAATACACTAGTTTTGACTATGTGAAATCATCGAAACAAAGTTGATATGTTCTCTTTTGGTCATGAAATATCTCTATGGAAATTTTATTACGATCCCATTAGTTTTCGTACCTTTGCCAATTTTTATTGACAAAAGGGGGGGAAATTAATGTGTAGTTCACACTACAAATACATATGGTTTACGGATCATTATGTAAGGGGGAGTAGTTTTCATGTGAGATGAAGTATTGACTAAGGGGGAGTGATACATATCACCATAGTGTTATTGTCAAAGTTGTGATACAATTGAACTTTGATGTTGTGTAATAATACTATGACACTGTATAATAATACAAAAACATCGTGTTTTTTTATATTGTTATAGCTACGGATCTTCAACAACTATGATGCTGAGTTAAACACCTTTAGAATCATGTAGTACTTGTAAGAGACGAAGATTTCGAGTAATGCCGAAGAACCGAAGAAATCAAGCATTTGGATTGAGAGCTACAAAGTTTATTTATTTTATATTCCATATGTATTGATAGTTTTCTCACTAAAATTGACAAAGGGTGAGATTGTTAGAGCACTGCGCGGTCGAACTCGCAAGCGTTGCTATCTCAAGCTTGTTTTCAAGTTTAGTTGTCAAAACTATAGGTCTTGATTTCTAATCTACTTATAGCTAAGTCTCGGATTAGGATAGAAAGTGTAGACTTCATGGTGTTCATCGATTGAAGACAAATAACTACTAAGGGGAGCTTGTGAAACTTCGTCAACAAAAGATATGTGGAGACTTGAACTCATCTATCACTCAAAAGTCTATCTACTCTATCTCCTATTTGAGATAAAAGTTGTATAGCTATATAGACTTCAATTATACATATTTGATATTTAGAACTGAGTCTAACTCGCTTACATATTTCTCGAAATATGTGTTGGTAAGCTTTCGCTTTAACCAAGTTCATTTTATGTTCTTGACGAAAGTCAAAAGATGATCATGTGAAAATCGTCTTGTAACATCTTACATGATTTGTGTGAGACAATCATTTGATGTAGACTCAGAATGTTTCATATTGATTATTCGATCACTTGAAAATTTCTTTGAAGCTAATAGTTTGTGTGAGACAGCTATTGTCGTCTTCCAAGAATGTTTCAATGGTTGAAATGAGAATTTAGAACAATTGGATATAAGCACAGTATGCGTACTTGCATATGTTTAATCCAAGTCCGAGAACCAAGTACGCATACCGGTACGCTTACTGGCGTGAGCTTCAAGTTTCGGGACTTTAACTGAGTTTTTGGTATGCGTACTAGTTCGTGTACTGGCGAACCCAAACTTAGTCCTGCTATTTAGGTATGCGTACCCGTTTTCATATTTGAGTGGGTTATGTTCTTGTTAGAGCATTGCTCGGTTGAACCCACCAAGCGTTGGTATGTCAAGTTTGGTTGTCATATTTTAGTGAACTAAAACTCATTTAAAGAGTCGCTTGATTATAAACTAGAGTCAACTTCGTTTAGGTTAACTAGAAAGTTATTAGGAGATTAGACATACAAGTGTTACTCGAAGACTTGAAGAATGTGAAGAAGTAAAGAGATACATCAACGACATCATCCTTCCTCTTGAGATTAGTAATATTTTGACTTGAACTGTTTCATTCCTAACGTATCTTTCAAGTCGTGGATATTGAAAACATAACTGTGAATAATTATACTATATTTAGACATATTATTAAGGAATTATAATACGAAGTATAACGTCTATCTTTTGAACTTCGTATATAAGACATCGACATAATCGTATGAATGCTATTGTGATTATGTATGGGTATGGGTAAAAATTTCATCCTAGGAAACAATGTTTTACATTCATTTAAAGGAAGTACATTCATAAACTTGTTTTGTGAATCTAAAGGGAAATCGGTAGGATTATTGGTATTGTTATGTATGTGGTTGAGTCTAACCGTTCATAACTTGTTTATGTATCTTGGTAAAACTAATCACAAGTCCTGACTTTTGTATTGGTATGACTTTTATTAGTGAAACCGATCTTAAGTAATCACCTGAGATGGTATGAATCGTATGATCGATATTTTGTAATTGGTGTGACCAACTCTAGACATTAGATAACCGATCCTAGTAAGAGGTGTGACTGATCACAAGTATGTGGAATCGATCCTTGTAAGAGGTGCAACAAGTCTTAGTAATTGGTGTAACCGATCCAATGACTTGTGCAACCGATCACAAGTAAATACCATAAAAGTGTGGTAACCGATCCTGGTACTTAGTCAACCAATTTTTTGGAAACTAGTGTGACCGATACTAGTACCCACATGGAGGTAGAACCGAAACTTGTTTTGGTAGAACCGTTAAACCCGTGATTGGTGATTTGATATGATAATCAATCACATAGTTCTTGGAAGTCAGATGAACCAATTCTAAACTTGTTTAGAAGTGTGGCAAATCGGTTCCAAGATTGTAAATATGAAAAAGGATTTACAAAGTAAAGATGTCGACATACTTTGAACATGTGTAGTAATTCTTATCTATTATTGTTCTAAGATATTCCTTAATAACTAAAGGAAAATCCATGGTCGAAGAAAATTGAGAATCTTTTAATTAAGGTTTTTAGTTTTATATGCTTTTAATTTTCAGCAATTAAATGCATATCTTTAGAAAATAAAAATTAGTAATGTGCATTTACTAATTTGAGATTTTCTACTGAGATTTCGGTCAATATTTGGATAGAGCATTTCCAGGAATTATGAAAACCGATTTGGGACTTTATTGCATATCTTTGAGAATATTCGGTTTTGGAAATTCCTTGGTGTCCAAACTTCCTTTGTCTATAAATATTGATGTTTGCATTTCGAGCAAACTAATCCTCAGAGCCAGCAAAAATACCTAGTTGTGTTGTTGCTGGTGGAGCCATCTATTCGGAGAGGAAAGTAACCTAATTAGGCGAAATCTCTTACGACCGCTTGTTTTAAATACTTCTTTGGGACTAAGAAGCTCTACGAGTACCGTTGGTGGGAAACTAGATAATTGCAGTTTATCATTAGTTTTCAATTGATTTGATTGACTAATGGTTGTTGAACTTTGATTGCACCTAGTTTGTTTATGCTTGAGAATCTCCTCTTCTGATATAAGATTCACTCAAACTAGATCGAAGTATCGACGGGGATCTTTAGAACTGTGTGTAGATCTAAAGACGCCTTTTGATAATCCATCGTTAACAGACTCCGTTCTGTGTATGATTGATCACAAGAGTTATTTGTGTGCAGGTGTTTATTGAAGATCTAAGAAGATTTGAAGACAAAGAAGATTTCTTATTTGAGTTCATAATCTTTGGTGTGCACAAAACTTGATCGGCTGGGGATCCAACTATAATCGGTTTATCTTTTGACAGATTGGATTGATTAATTGCGTAAATCGGCATCAATACTTTTCTTTGTGATTAATAGTATTGATTGCATAGTTTAAACAACTACTTTTATAGTTGTTGAATAGATTGATCTAAGAACCCGACAAAGGAGTTTATTGCTTAAATGGAAGAGTCTTTTGTCAAACTCATATCATGTTAATTGAAAAGAGTTATTACCGAATAGATTTGTTATTCATTTACTGTTTGGAACACGAACCAAAGGAATTGTTCCAACTGCGTGACTTATTACAAGTTGGAGGCGCAGGGATACTGAGAAAACTAGGTGAACTATAGGTTTAGTTGCTTGGTCTCAACTATACGAAGTTGGTTTAGGTTTTATATAGCGGCTTAATTACGAGAGTATTCAATTCTGGACAAGGTCCCGGGGTTTTTCTACTTCCTCGTTAATAAAATCTTGATGTGTCTTTTACTTTTCTATTTCCTCAATTATAATGGATTTATTATAATTAGAAGTAAAATACACAAATCTTAATTCCTAGTGTTTTGTTAAGTCCGAACCTATTATCAAGTAATCATACTTCGTTGTTATATTATCTCGATCTCGTATTCATAGACGATCACACGAAGTGTGAACCAATTAGTTGTATTGTATCGACTCAGTCCATAGACAATCACTTTCGGAGAAAGGACTTATTGGTGGAAAAGTTTTAGATTGAGGTATATTTGGGTATCCTCGTCTTTTCAGTTCTAAAATCGGTTTGTTCATGAACTAATACATTTATATAATAAGGAATGTAATCTTTTTCAAACCATGGCTATAATGTTCATGACTTGATTCGAGTGAATCGAAATCGATTTTGCTTCAATTGTGTCTTGTATACTTCTATGAGAATATAAATAATTGAATTAACTCTAGAACTAGTTTCATTTGAGTCATTTGAACTAGTTATGGTTTAGATGAATAAGGTTGACATGAAAATGTTCATATGGCTAACTTCGGTTAATTATTATTGAGCCAATAAGGTATACACGTTTAGGTACAGTTACTAATGAACTCACTTTTCATTTGTGTGTAACAAGCTAAGTTCGATCTAACGGTTGAAATATATTAGCTTGAGTATAATCAAGTTTTCATCTAACAGTGAATATTGAATGCTTTGTTACCAAGGTAACATTGATTGCAAACCCCGATTTGAAGACTACATAAAGGAGAAATCTAGAAACTGGGAAACTTAATCCCCACACCTCTTGTGTGATACTAGTTGCGATTAGAGTCGATTCTTCTTTAACCTTAGGTTTTTCATGAAACCCTATAGGTTAACGACTTGAAGACTTCATTGGGATTGTGAAGCCATATCCAACTATTTTCTCTGTAGTTGCGTGTTCTGATCTTGCTATTTTCTATCATGATTAAGTACTATCTTCTCTAAGATTTGCTCGATATTTAATCTCCGATAGGAAAGATAAAAAGTAGTCATGAACATCTTCATCTCATCATTTAAAATTCCACAATATCTTGTTTCGCTACCATATGATTAAGATTATTGTGAGGTGATTGATATTTTTAAGCTATTCTTCGGGAATATAAGTCCGATATATCAATTGGTTCATGTTCACCTTGATTCATCAAAAGACAGAACAAAACTCATAGGTTTATCTGTGAGAGACAGATTTATCTATATAATAGACTTTTCTGTGTGAGACAGATTGGTTTATCAAGTCTTCGACTTTGGGTCGTAGCAACTCTTAGTTATGGGTGAGATCAACTAAGGGAATCAAGTGCGTAGATTCTTGTTGGGTTTTAGAGACGTAAGGAACGCAACTGTACCTTGATCAATGTGAGATTGGTTAGGGCTCAACTGCATTCCAGTCCAGAGTTAACTTGGAGTAGGCTAGTGTTTATAGCGGCTTAATACAGTGTGGTGTTCAAATATGGACTATGTCCCGGGGTTTTTCTGCATTTTCGGTTTCCTCGATAACAAAATTTCTGGTGTTTGTGTTATTTCTTTTTCGCATTATATTTGTTTATATAATTGAAATATCACAGGTTGTGCATAAGTTTAATCAATCGGGAATCCAACCTTTGGTTGTTGATTAAATTGATTGACACTTGGATATTGGTTTTTGATACCGTCCAATTATATTCAATCGGGCTCGCAAATTCCTATTTGTTTGATTGCGGATTGAATTGAGAAATTGAGATATAACTCTTTGATGTACTTTTCTTAAGATTGAGTTTGTCTGTCTAGTTGATTCTCTTAAAAGTATATTGGAGTTAGTCCATACAGATTCCTAAGCGAAATATTGGGTATGGTTGTTAGACCCCCGCTTTTTCACAATCTCCCCCTTTGTCAATTTTAGTGACAAAACTATCAATACATATGGATTACAAAATAAATAAACTTTGTAGATTCTCATCCAAATGCTTGATTTCCTTGCTTCTTCAACATTCCTTGAATTCTTCGTCATTGCAAGTACTCCAGTAATTTTGAACGTGTTCAACTCAGCATCATAGTTGTTGAAGATCCGTAGCCATAACAATAACAAAATAATTGTTCTCAATTATTGTTATATAGTGTAATAGTATTATTACACAACATCAAAGTTCAATTGTATCGCAACATTGACAATAATACTATGGTGATATGTATCACTCCCTCTTAGTTAATACTTCATCTCACAGAGAAAACCACTCCCCTTACATAATGATCTGTAAACCATATGTATGTAGTGTGAACTACAAAATAATTCTCCCCCTTTTTGTCAATATAAATTGACAAAAGTACGAAAATTAACGGAATCATAATGAAATTCTCATAGAGATACTTCATAACCAAAAAAGAACATATCAACTTGGTTTCGATTATTTCACATAGTCGAAACTTAGTGTATTCATCAAGGAGTTTATTTTTTTTTGCTTAATCATGATTTTTTATTACTAAAAGAGAAACTAAAAATGTTTACAAAAACTAACTAGACATGCATAGTCAGGAATGACTAAAAGAAGCTTTATAAAGAAAAAATTGCAGGCCCAAATTACAAGCCCAAATAGTTTGTATAAGAATTGACAACATTTTTGAATGGAAAAGCTTTTTCTCAGTTGATGAATCTGAAGTATAAACCCTCTTCGTTTTCTAGCTCTCCCAAAAAGGTGGGTTTTTCTTCATAGTATAGTATAGTCCCCCTTGCAAGCAGAACTCCATGTTTAGCCATCTTGTCTGCAGAGAATTTGATTTCTCTATAGGAATGCCCGAAAGTAATTTTGTATATGTTGCTCTTGATATTGTTCCATCCGACCCTAACAATCCATGGAATGTTACCATTTACAAGAGCTTTTAGTGTTGATGAGGAGTCAAGACTGAAACATACCTCTGTGATTCTCTTCTCTACTGACCACTCCCCTGCAATGATCACATCCATTATTTCTGCTATAAAATTTGATGCAATCCCCAGTCCACCAGTAGATGCTCCCATACAAACTCCTTGTTGATCCCTGACTATGAACCCAACACCAGCATTCCCAAGGGTTCCTTTGGATGATCCATCACAGCATATAAGAATTTGATTTCCAGTAATCAAGGAGTTTATAAAGATACAAGAAAACTCATACAATATTCCACAACCGCACTCCCCACAGAGATTTGGCAATTAGGCACAAGTTCAATTAAGAACTCTCCCCCATAAAATGTCATTCCCGAAAGAACAACAAGAGTGACCTTACTTTTGCAAGAAAATAAGGATTTCTTTGGACATTAACAAATCACATGAAACATGAATTTGTATCCAGAAAACTCAATTAAATTAACCACAATGGAACCTTAATGATTAATTTCATCGGAAATGCTCAACATAAGAAAACTTACGGAGCTCTATATTGTGGAAGTGATTCGGGGAAAGATCAATACTTTGGAATATACAAAAGTTCATTCTATCTTTTATCAATATTTGCATAATGACATAATAGACTTAACTTTTGACATGTATAGGACAATCATAGTTCACGGACATAAACACACAAATCCCATAACATTTTTGCAATATATAAAACCAATAAAGATTAATACTGCAAAATCACCTTTCAAATAAATTATAATTTAAATAAATAAATCTAAAACATTGCAAGATGAAAATCGTTGGCAATAGCTATGTGTAAACACCATATATGTTATTACAAACCCTAGTTATCCTTCTTAAAAACATAAGAATAATTCTTATAAGAAGTTTAATCAATAATCATCCTCATCATCGCATTCCATCCAAGAGGCTTGAACCTTTTCCATTTCTTCTTTAATTTCGGGAAACTTTGTAGAAATTACATATAATTGTTCTTGCACATATTTTACCTTGGAATTGATCTTAAAAATATCCTTATGAATTTGATTAAGAATACTCAAGGTGGTAGGATCACAAGAACCATCAAGAGAATCACATCTTTGTCTCTTGCAAGCGTTCTCCTTCATATGTTTAAAAGTACATGGACAAACGAGTTTGGGAGTTCCAATAGAATTGCCAATGGGAGCAATGGAATGCGCATGACATATTTGCTCAATTAAGCATGGAAAGCCTAACTTCTTGTTGGATGACATCATCGAGACCATTTGAATAATAATAAATCCACAAATATTAAGACTTTGAGCACCCAATTCAAGGAAATAGACTAACTTCGCAAAATCACGACTTCATCGAGAGTTCTCAATTGTGGAGGGACAAAGATTAGAAATGCCAAGTTTTCCGAAATTCATCAATGCAAGACAAAGATTATGAATTTTCCTTCAAACCAATCAACAATCTTGCCACAAAAACCATTAGAAATGGTTTCATATGATGGCCTTTCTTATCTTGGTCTAGGAAGGCGAAAATTACCCAAAGGAATTTTGGTAATATTTGAAATCAACTCTCTATCAACAAGAATAATTTTCCTATATATCATAGTCTTGAATTCTAAGTCATCAATATTAACATCATGGATGTTAGCATAAAATATTCTTGTGAGAGTGTCAAAGCCTTCACCAAGACTATTAAAGATGTTGCCAAGGTTACATTTTTCAAAACACATCAATCTTCTTTATGACCACTTGCCTTTTCCAATTTCTTTTCTAGAATGAAACCACTAGAAGAAATATTTTCAAAGGTCTCACTACTAGAATCATTGATAAATCTAATTCTAATAGAATCTTGGTCACTTGGGATGTTCATATCCATAAGAGAATAATTATGACATTTTGACCTCTTCTTATCATCATTATTGATTTTCCCCATAAACCCTAAAAATTAAGAGTAATAAGAAAGATAAAATCTTACTTGAAATGATCATTAAAGATGATGACAAGCCTTTGTTCCTTTTTGACCTCCAAAAAAAAGATTAATGGAGATGGTTCGTGAACCCTAGAATCGCCCGTGTTCACGAACGCAAACAAAGAGATGGGGAATAAGAATGGTACACTTACTGGAACCCTTAAAAGAAAACCAGGAGTGGGCTTGGACCAGGACTAGTTCGATAACCCATAAAGGGAAGCAGGATTCCATTTTTAAATCCATAACTAAGAGGTTCGCACACTAAGAAGGGTTGAAACCGTGATAAAAATTGTAGTACAAGACTACAAAGCAAAATTTATCCTCGGGTGAACAGAAAAATTCCGTCAAGCAATTTTTTCTTCAAAGAAACATAAATTTCAAAGACTAGACTAACCCATAATACAAAGACACAAAATAAATCAAACCGGTACTTTCCCCATTTCGAGTTATATACAAATGTGGTGAAGTCAGAGTCTCGTTACTAAGAGGCTGGGTGGGCAGAGTGACTCTCATGCACCTTTTCCAGTTGATATTTGTGAAATGTACCAAAAGTATAATCATAGTAATAATGATACTCAGGGTTATTTGAAAATTTGACCCATTTTTCTTATGATTAAATGAAGGATTTTTCCGACGACTGGAGCTTTCAACACCATCAGTAAAAATATTTTTATCAATTTTTACCAAGTGGTTGCCAATACCCGAATGTATGTCACGAATGATAGAACCAGAATTTTTACTAGTGCAGACCTTTTATTTAATAGAGATCATTCATTCCAGAAAGATTGATGAGAAGTCTAGAGAGGTTCCATATCCTTGAGCTTTTGTTCACACGTTTCCTGCAACGAACTTTTTAAAAGGAATCTTTAATTTTTTCTTTTGGATTGTTTTCCATCATCTCATATTTCTAACGTCTTGAAAGATGTGATATTATCTTGAGAGACCAGAGGTCTTGAGAAGAATAAACTATGAATGATATTTGAGGATTTCTGGTATGCGTTACAGATGCACAATATAAGTTTCCCAAAGTGATTTACCATAGGGAAAGTCTCTAAGATCTGACAAACACAAATTTATTAGGTTTATCGTGTTTGCCTGCTCTGATACCAATTGAAAAAGTGGGGTCTAACAAGCACACCCAATATTTCGTTAAGCAATATGTATGGACTACCTCCAATATAATTCCAAGAGAATCAACTAGACAGTCAGACTCAATCTTAATAAAAAGTATATCAAGGAGTAAATATCTCTATCTCTCGATTTTATCTATACTCAAGCAAATAGAAATCTGCGAGTTTTTATCAAATACAAGAGAAATAAACTCGGATGGTACCAAAGATCAATATCTAAGGATCAATCAATTTTCAATCAACAACCAAAGGTTGGATTTCACAATTGATCGATACAACGCACAACCTGTGATATTTCAATTATATAACAAAATATAATGCGGAATAGAAATAACACAGACACCAGAAATTTTGTTAAAGAGGAAACCGCAAATGCAGATAAACCCCAGGACCTGGTCATGATTGAACACCACATTGTATTAAGCCTCTACAGACACTAGCATACTACAAACTAACTTCGGTCTGGACTGTAGTTGAACCCTAATCAATATCACACTGATAAAAGGTACAGTTGCGCTGCTTACGTCTCTGATCCCAGCAGGATACTACGCACTTAATTTCCTTAGATGATCTCACCCACAAGGGCCACAACCAAGAGTTGCTACGTATGACCCAAAGTCGAAGACTTGAATTAAAAAATTTGTATCACACAGAAAAGTCTACGATAATAGATAAATCTCTCTCCCACAGATAAATCTACGAGTTTTGTTCTGTCTTTTGATAAAATCAAGGTGAACAGGAACCAATCAATAACCCGGACTTATATTCCCGAAGAACAGCCTAGAATTATTGATCACCTCATAATAATCTAAATTGTATGGTCGGGAAACTAGATATTGTGGAATCACAAACGATGAGACGAAGATGTTTGTGGTTTCTTTTTATCTTTCCCTATTGGAGATATAATCTCAAGCCAATTATTCAACTGAACTTGTACGATAGAAAATGGCAAGATCAGATCGCTCAACTACAAGAGAAGTAGTTTCGTCTGGATTCACAATCCCAATGAAGTCTTCAAGTCGTTAATCGACAGGGTCTCGAGAAGAAACCTACGGTTAAAGGAGAATCGACTCTAGCAAAACCAACTAGTATCACACAGGAGGTGTGGGGATTAGTTTTTCTAGTTGCTAGACGTCTCCCTTATATAGTTTTCAAATCAGGGTTTGCAATCCAAGTTACCTTGGTAACAAAGCATTCAATATTCACTGTTAGATGAAAAACCTGATTTATCCAAGATAATATCTTTCAACCGTTAGATCGAAACTTATCTTGTCACACACACAAATGAAATGTATTTCATTTAGGTTTAAGTAACCATACCTAAACGTGTACATTAGTTGGTTCACAAATGGTTGACCAATGGTTAGCCATATGAGTACTTTCATATCAACCGTATTCATCTTCTCATAACTAGCTCAAATGACTCATAAGAACTAGTTCAAGAGTTGTTCAATTGCAAGGAAATCTTATGTACTACACAAGACATAATTGAAGCAAAATCAGTTTGATTCACTTGAATCAATTCATGAATAATATAGCCACGGTTCGCAAAGATTGCTTCCTTATTGTTTAAGTTCATGAACAACCGATTTGAGAAATAACCAGCTTGGGTACGCGTACCTTATCTACCAGAATTGGGTTTGAAAAGCCAGCAGAAATTTTCGGTTGAAAACTTTTGTGAGTACGCGTACCTAAGATGACTGGTTCGTAAACTCCAAACTCAACATAAATTCACGAACGTGAACTTCCGCCAATACGCGTACCCAACCTGTCTCCTTCACCAATACCACATGCAAACATATGCACGCACTTGGTTTCCGGTACATGGACTTATACACTAATGTGCAAACACACTATATATGCTTATATCCATAGGTGGTTACGTAATCTCAACTCTACATTTGAATTATTGATACATTCGATTAAAGCAATAGTTGTTCATATACTTGACAAACTTAGTTAAGAACAATTTATTGTTCATGAACAATTTATGATTCAAGTTAATAATTTGAAAATTTCCCAAGAAAAGGTGTTCATCATCTATGGTAATTAGCAAAGGTTTACATCGATTAAAGAGAGTATTCCAGACTATTGAAATTATGGACACAGGAAGGTACACGTACCCAGTATGCATACCATTGGATTATGAGTTCCGAAATATGGTAGGTACGCGTACCCAGTATGCATCCCCTTAGTTTTGATTTCGTGTAAAGGGGTGAGATACGTGTACCCAGTAAGCATATCTTGGCCATCTGAATTCACGAACTGGTCCATAGGTACGCGTAGCCTTTCACACACCTACCCAGTGCGAACTCAAAGCAGATGCATTCAGACTATTTTCTAAAATACGTTTGGCATCGCTATGACTCTCATAACCACATCTAAGACATCTTGAAAACTAAGTCACTAGGTGTTTGTGTTTCATGGATCAAGTTTTAGGTATTGAATTAACACGACTTTGTTAATTAGTTCACAAGATGTATATTTTCCAAGAACTATCATTGTACATGGTTCTAGTACCCTGGACCATTGAAAAAGCGGGGGTCTAACAACCATACCCAATATTTCGCTTAACAATCTGTATGGACTAACTCCAATATACTTCCAAAAGAATCAACTAGACAGTCAAACTCAATCTTAAGAAAAGTACATATCCAAGAGTTATATCTCAATTTCTCAATTCAATCTGCAATCAAACAAATAGGAATTTGCGAGCCCGATTGAATACAAGAAATAACTTGGACGATATCAAAAACTAATATCCAAGTGTCAATCAATTTAATCAACAACCCAAAGGTCGGATTCACAATTGATTGAACTTACGCACAACCTGTGATATTTCAATTATATAAAAATATAATGAGGAAAAGAAATAACACATACACTAGAAATTTTGTTAACGAGGAAACCGAAAATGCAGAAAAACCCCGGGACTTAGTCCAGATTTGAACACCACATTGTATTAAGCCGCTACAGAACTAGCCTACTCCAAGTTAACTTCGGACTGGAATGTAGTTGAGCCCTAACTAATCTCATACTGATCAAGGTACAGTCGTGTTCCTTACACCTCTAAATCCCAACAGGACCCTACGCAGTTGATCCCCTTAGCTGATCTCACCCACAACTAAGAGTTTCTACGACCCAAAGTCGAAGACTTGATAAACCAATCTGTCTTACACAGAAAAGTCCATTGAATAGATAAATTTGTCTTCCACAGAAATACCAAGAAGTTTTTGTTCTTTCTTTTGATAAATCAAGGTGAACATGAACCAATTAATATACCAGAATTATATTCCCGAAGAACAACCTAGAAATATCAATCACCTCACAGTAGTCTTACTCGTATGGTAACGAAACAAGATATTGTGGAATCATAAATGATGAGACAAAGATGTTTGTGACTACTTTTTATATTTCCTATCGGAGAATAAATCTCGAGAAAATCTTAGAGAAGATAATACTCAATATGATAGAAAACATCAAGATCAGAACACGCAACTACAGAGAAAATAGTTGGGTCTGGCTTCACAATCCCAATGAAGTCTTCAAGTTGTTAACCTACACGATTTCGTGAAAAACCTAAGGTTAAAGGATAATCGACTCTAGTCGCAACTAGTATCACACAAGAGGTGTGGGGATTAGGTTTCCTAGTTGCTATAGTTCTCATTTATATAGTATTCAAATCAGGGTTTGCAATCAATGCTACCTTGGTAATAAAACATTCAATATTCAATGTTAGATGAAAGCCTAATTAGACTCAAGCTAATATATTTCAACCGTTAAATCGGACTTAACTTGTTACACACAAATGAAAAGTGACTTCATATAGATATGGGAAACCGTACCTAAACATGTACACTTTGTTAGCTCAACAATAGTTAACCGAAGTTATCTATATGAACACTTTCATATCAACCATATTCATCTTAACCATAACTAGTTCAAATGAATCAAATGAAACTAGTTCAAGAGTTGTTCAATTGTTTATATTCTCATAGAAGTATACAAGACACAATTGAAGAAAAATCGATTTTGATTCACTCGAATCAATTCATGAACATTATAGTGACGGTTTGAAAAAGATTGCATTCCTTATTTTATAAATGTATTAGTTCATGAACAATCCAATTTTAGAACAACCCACTCAAGTATGCAAACGAGTACGCATACCTAAGTGTTGATGGTGGTTTTCGGTTTAAGGCTAAAATCGTGAAACCCTGTATTTTAATACGATGTCATCCTGCAAAGGAACAAAAGACATTTGAAAGTGATGAGTGCATAAACCATTTCACTTACATATGTATTGGGAAATTCAACATATTTACGAAATTTATCCAGAATGGTACGTGAAGCAACAATCCCAGATATTCTGTAAAGTTTAAATCGATTGCATTATTCACTAGTGCATGAACTGCCTAGTATTTTCCTATGCTATGTTCCCAGCCGAACTCTCAATATTGGCATGACATGACGATTAATGTTCACTCGCAGCGGAGTAGTACGAATCTCCCGAAGTGTCAGTGTTGGGACCTGCATGAAAACACTCACGTAGGCTACACCACTCTCTGATAAAGAGATTAGTGTGTTTACACACATTTTAGTTAAAATTTAGCGTGATCGAACGCGCTTAAATTCCGTAAGGAAAATCTAGACTGTCCATCTCGGTATTAAAAATAATCACGGCCACAGAATTTGGCCACACAATTCAGCAAGCCTAGATTACTCCTGGCGGAACTAGGAAATCACCGTATTGACTACCGGCGGGCCCACTAGTTCCCTAGTCGATCGAGTCCTATTTTGTTCGTTCACAAGCGCTTTGAACATTAACCCATATATGGGTGTCCGTGCTACTTGAAAATAAGCTCAAACGAGCTAAGACTGGGAAATACGGTCTCAGAAACATCATGACCGTCCAACTTAGCCAGCCTAGTTGGACGACTAAGATCTTCCTTTGAATGATCAAAGAGGCACCAACATTCCCATTGGCGGCCCAACATCTCCCTTGGTCGATCGACCTGCCCACAATAAGTCTATAGGGCGTTAAATCGTTTTCTCAAACTAGGCCGAACACGTTATTTCAAAAACCCTATTTTTGTTTTGCGGCAGTATGCTACTATCGCAAATTGATCACAACCATCCATCTTTGCCAGCCAAATCAAGTGGCTTAGATTCAATTTCAGGTGACCCCGAAAGTGTTAGCGTGATCACTGGCAACTCACCTTTGCACATGGATGATCAGACTCTTCAAGCTAACGCTCAATGTCTTGAATCGATCGACCGAAAGAGAGTCAGCCGCGCTGCTCCTAAACCCTAAAACTACATTAACGGCAATGAACAACTGCCACAAATCATCTCGTCCGTCCAACTTTGCTAGCTTGGTCGGACAGTTTATATCAGATTTTAGATAACTAATAGGGTGACGATGTGATCACCGACCACCCCCTCTTGCAAGGAGTGATGGCCGAGATATAAATCTCCCGTGCGATCCCAAACGATCGCCCAAAGATAGTCCTTCGTGCTGCTTCAACAACAATCATTAACTGTCGCATATAATCTCGTCCACCGAACTTTGCTATCCTAGTTGGATGGTATAGATTTGTTTTCAGAAAACCAACAAGGTAGCATTGTGACCACCGGCCATCATTCCTCCACAGGGAGCGATCGACCAAGTGATAGCTTGCTCATAGGGCACTCAAATGATCACCCAAAGGTGGCCGATCGTGCTACCTTTTAAGATGCTCAATTCGTGACTGATTTAATTGAGCTCTAAAACAACAATGCTTCCAGAACATCGATTATTTTTCAACTGCTTGTTTAAAAGCGATGCTTTGTAAACATCGATTATAAGCGATGCTATGCAAATATTGATTTCACAAATAACTTTTTTATTTAACCTAAAAGCACTATGTGCTTCTTTTAGCGGCGAGTCTCACGACTTGACCCATTTACTCGAGACATCAAACATGTTACAAACTGGGGGATACTCACTGGGGTATTGGTCTGGCGGTTTACAACGTGCGGCGCGCAACACTCCCATTACGAGAAAGTGTTAGGAAGGACGGACGGTTAACAATAATGAGAGTAGTGGGTGAAGGTGTAACTAGTCTTACCTCATAACGGAAACACGATGATCACCACCTTCCACACGACTCCACTTCTCCACTACTTAACTTCCTCCAGTTCCTATGAGATCAGGGTGCGCTCAATGACTTATATAAATAGGTTTTCAACCTATTTCAAAACAACACACAAGTGATCACACAAGTATCCATAAAACACCAAGAACTGATAGCTTACGTTCTGCAAGCCAGTTCCACATTCTGATAGAAGTCATAAAACAACCACACCTTCATAATTCAACATTCTGATCTCAAACATATTCTTCGCTTCCCTCTCTAAGATCAACCCTTCTCCTTCACTTTGTGACCGAATTGAATCTAGAACGACCATTTCTTGGTTTAGGCCACAGTCTTACAAATTGATCTCTTGAATCTAAAAATACTCCCGTGCAGTGCATTTGTTTTGGGTTTGAATTCGTTTCTCATCAACATACCCAAATTTACCAAAAACAGCAAAATCAGTTTTTACCCTCAAACAACTGGCGACAACAGTGGGAGATTAATCTCTCGGTTGTAAGATCAATTTTCAATTTCATTTCAGTTTTCTCAAATTCAAGATGGTAGATCTTAGGTCTAGGTCAGTTACCAACCCTGATGCTACAGGCGCTGATAACAATCTTGGTGCCAGTATCCCTTCCGTTAACACCAATGTACCGCCTGCTAACACAATCAACACGTCGCATGGTGCTACATCCTCTAGCACCAACACTAGTAACGATGGAAGCATTCTCTCTGGCGCCACGCCTCCAATTACCAGAGATAGTGCCACTATTATTCCTAATATTCCTTCGAGCATGACACCTCCAATCGTCACCAGGGCTGCCACCATTTCTTCATCGGGACGAGAGGCTGGAGGAGTCAGGGGAAGCCAACCTCCTATTACCATTGTCGATTTGATGGAAAGACAAAAAGTTATCGCTAAAGCTTAGACGGACATGACAATAACTCAGAAGGAGGTACTCACTTTGCTCAAGACACTGACGGAGAGACTACCACAAGAGCCGCGTCAAACCATGGAGCCAATAAGGAGTAATTTTAACATTCCTAGTGCGAGTGCTTCAACAGGGCGTGCTTTCATTGATGAGAAAGTTCTTGTGGCTCATGAATGCTGCTCACAAGAAAGGAATCAGCCGTCCAACTTCATCACACGTGAGAATCTGGAGCGTCTTCTCCAAAATAGAGGCAAAGAAAACCCACTGGACCTACAGCAGCACCAACCTCCTTATCCTCCTGATGTGCAAAGAATTCCTCTCCTGAGAGTATACTCTTCTCCTCAATTTTATCTCTATGATAGTACTGGTAACGCTCGCGAACACATCTCTCATTTTTTGGAATCCTTGGGAGAACACGAAAACAATCATGTCCTCTGCCTGAAAGAGTTTTCAAAGTCGCTTACCAGAAGAGCGTATACTTGGTACAACAACATTGCACCAAACAACATATCCATCGGGTAAAAAATATTTCATCATATCTGAGGAAATCACTTTCTCAGATTTAGGAAGAACGTTTCAACGAAACAACGAGCATCCAAACGATTACGTCAAGAGATTCAGAATTCAAGCTTTAGATTGTCACGACCCAAATGTGACCGAGTAGCAGTTGGTGGAGTCATGCATTAACGGTATGGCTCCTATCTATCGTGCTTTACTAGAAAACCTGTGTTTCTATACGTTTTCCGAACTCCATGAAGCTGTTAAGCGGTCGGCTACAACCGCACCAGCGCTATTCGAAAGAGCCAGACCATCCAGGGATGAAGATGCACGTGAAACTAGAGGAAACATACTCCTTATTAACAAGCAATATAACATTGATCCTTCTGTAAGCGTAGAAGGTAAAGGAGGGAAAAGAAAAGCTTCAGTAGCGGAGCAACAACCCAATAGTACAGCACCAGCACAAACAACTCCATCCCGGAAAGCCGCAGCTGAGACTCATATGCAACAAACTGGGGATGTTTCTCCAGATTTCCTATTTCCAATGAACAAAGTTATAGAACTCCTGAAAGCATGGATTCAAGATGACGCCATCAAACTACCTCTTCTTAGATGACCGCCGACCGAAGAAGAGATTACAAATCCCAAGTATTGTCGCTACCATAGGTTCGTCAACCATCCGACCAGCAACTGCAACAAGTTGAAGTGTATTTTCAAAGAGAACTCCAACCATACCCAATATTTCGCTTAACAATCTGTATGGACTAACTCCAATATACTTTCAAGAGAATCAACTAGATAGTCAGACTCAATCTTAAGAAAAGTACATATCCAAGAGTTATATCTCAATTTCTCAATTCAATCTGCAATCAAACAAATAGGAATTTGCGAGCCCGATTGAATACAAAAAATAACTTGGACGGTATCAAAAACTAATATCCAAGTGTTAATCAATTTAATCAACAACCCAAAGGTCGGATTCACAATTGATTGAACTTACGCACAACCTGTGATATTTCAATTATATAAAAATATAATGAGGAAAAGAAATAACACATACACTAGAAATTTTGTTAACGAGGAAACCGAAAATGAAGAAAAACCCCGGGACTTAGTCCAGATTTGAACACCACATTGTATTAAGCCGCTACAGAACTAGCCTAATCCAAGTTAACTTCAAACTGGAATGTAGTTGAGCCCTAACCAATCTCACACTGATCAAGGTACAGTCGTGTTCCTTACATATCTGAATCCCAACAGGACTCTATGCAGTTGATCCCCTTAGATGATCTCACCCACAACTAAGAGTTTCTACGACCCAAAGTCGAAGACTTGATAAACCAATCTGTCTCACACAGAAAATTATATTGAATAGATAAATCTGTCTTCCACAGAAATACCTAGAAGTTTTTGTTCTTTCTTTTGATAAATCAAGGTGAACATGAACCAATTAATATACCAGAATTATATTCCCGAAGAACAACCTAGAAATATCAATCACCTCATAGTAGTCTTACTCGTATGGTAACAAAACAAGATATTGTGGAATCATAAATGATGAGACGAAGATGTTTGTGACTACATTTTATCTTTCCTATCGGAGAATAAATCTCGAGAAAATCTTAGAGAAGATAATACTCAATATGATAGAAAACAGCAAGATCATAACACGCAACTACAGAGAAAATAGTTGGGTCTGGCTTCACAATTCCAATGAAGTCTTCAAGTCGTTAACCTACACGATTTCGTGAAAAACCTAAGGTTAAAGGATAATCGACTCTAGTCGCAACTAGTATCACACAAGAGGTGTGGGGATTAGGTTTCCTAGTTGTTATAGTTCTCATTTATATAGTCTTCAAATCAGGGTTTGCAATCAATGCTATCTTGGTAATAAAATATTCAATATTCAATGTTAGATGAAAACCTAATTACACTCAAGCTAATATCTTTCAACCGTTAAATCGAACTTAACTTGTTACACACAAATGAAAAGTGACTTCATATAGATATGGGAAACCGTACCTAAACGTGTACACTTTGTTGGCTCAACAATAGTTAACCGAAGTTATCTATATGAACACTTTCATATCAGCCATATTCATCCCAACCATAACTAGTTCAAATGAATCAAATGAAACTAGTTCTAGAGTTGTTCAATTGTTTATATGCTCATAGAAGTATACAAGACACAATTGAAGAAAGATCGATTTTGATTCACTCGAATCAATTCATGAACATTATAGTGACGGTTTGAAAAAGATTGCATTCCTTATTTTATAAATGTATTAGTTCATGAACAATCCAATTTTAGAACATAACCCACTCAAGTATGCAAACGAGTACGCATACCTAAGTGTTGATGGTGGTTTTCGGTTTAAGGCTAAAATCGTGAAACCATGTATTTTAATACGATGTCATCCTGCAAAGGCACAAAAGACATTTGAAAGTTATGAGTGAATAAACCTTTTCACTTACATATGTATTGGGCAATTCAACATATTTACGAAATTTATCCAGAATGGTACGTGAAGCAACAATCCCAGATATTCTCTAAAGTTTAAATCGATTGCATTATTCACTAGTGCATGACTTGCCTAGTATTTTCCTATGCTATGTTCCCAGCCGAACTCTCAATATTGGCATGACATGATGATTAATGTTCACTCGCAGCGGAGTAGTACGAATCTCCCGAAGTTTCAGTGTTGGGACCTGCATGAAAACACTCACGTAGGCTACACCACTCTTTGATAAAGAGATTAGTATGTTTACACAGATTTTAGTTAAAATTTAGCGTGATCGAACGCGCTTAAATTCCGTAAGGAAAATCTAGACTGTCCATCTCGGTCTTTAAAATAATCACGGCCACAAAATTTGGCCACGCAATTCAGCAAGCCTAGATTACTCCTGGCGGAACTAGGAAATCACCGTATTGACTACCGGCGGGCCCACTAGTGCCCTAGTCGATCGAGTCCTATTTTGTTCGTTCACAAGCGCTTGAAATGTTAACCCATATATGGGTGTCCGTGCTACTTGAAAATAAGCTCAAACGAGCTAAGACTGGGAAATACGGTCTCAGAAACATCATGACCGTCCAACTTAGGCAGCCTAGTTGGACGACTAAGATCTTCCTTGGAATGATCAAAGAGGCGCCAATATTCCCATTGGCGGCCCAACATCTCCCTTGGTCGATCGACCTACCCACAATAAGTCTATAGGGCGTTAAATCGTTTTCTCAAACTAGGCCGAACACGCTATTTCAAAAACCCTATTTTTGTTTTGCGACAGTATGCTACTATCGCAAATTGATCACAACCATCCATCTTCGCCAGCCAAATCAAGTGGCTTAGATTCAATTTCAAGTGACCCCAAAAGTGTTAGCATGATCACTGGAAACTCACCTTTGCACATGGATGATCAGCCTCTTCAAGCTAACGCTCAATGTCTTGAATCGATCGACCGAAAGAGAGTCAGCCGCGCTGCTCCTAAACCCTAAAACTACATTAACGGCAATGAACAACTGCCACAAACCATCTCGTCCGTCCAACTTTGCTAGCTTGGTATGACAGTTTAGATCAGATTTTAGATAACTAATAGGGTGACGATGTGATCACCAACCACCCCCTCTTGCAAGGAGTGATCATCCGAGCTATAAATCTCCCGTGCGATCCCAAACGATCGCCCAAAGATAGTCCTTCGTGCTGCTTCAACAACAATCATTAACTGTCGCATATCATCTCGTCCACCCAACTTCGCTATCCTAGTTGGACGGTATAGATTTGTTTTCAGAAAACCAACAAGGTAGCATTGTGACCACCGGACATCATTCCTCCATAGGGAGCGATCGACCAAGTGATAGCTTGCTCATAGGGCACTCAAATGATCACCCAAAGGTGGCCGGTCGTGCTACCTTTTAAGATGCTCAATTCGTGACTGATTTAATTGAGCTCTAAAACAACGATGCTTCCAGAACATCGATTATTTTTCAACTGCTTGTTTAAAAGCGATGCTTTGTAAACATCGATTATAAGCGATGCTATGCAAATATTGATTTCACAAATAACTTTTTTATTTAACCTAAAAGCACTATGTGCTTCTTATAGCGGCGAGTCTCACGACTTGACCCATTTACTCGAGACATCAAACATGTTACAAACTGGGGGATACTCACTGGGGTATTAGTCTAGCGGTTTACAACGTGCGGCGCGCAACGCTCCCATTACGAGAAAGTGTTAGGAAGGACGGACGGTTAACAGTAATGAGAGTAGTGGGTGAAGGTGTTACTAGTCTTCCCTCATAACGGAAACACGATGATCACCACCTTTCACACGACTCCACTTCTCCACTACTTAACTTCCTCCACTTCCTATGAGATCAGGGTGCGCTCAATGACTTATATAAATAGGTTTTTAACCTATTTCAAAACAACACACAAGTGATCACACAAGTATCCATAAAACACCAAGAATTGATAGCTTACGTTCTGCAAGCCAGTTCCACATTCTGATACAAGTCATAAAATAACCACACCTTCATAATTCAACATTCTGATCTCAAACACCTTCTTCGCTTCCCTCTCTAAGATCAACCCTTCTCCTTTACTTTGTGACCGAATTGAATCTGGAACGACCATTTCTTGGTTTAGGCCACAGTCTTACAGATTGATCTCTTGAATCTAAAAATACTCCCGTGCAGTGCATTTTTTTTGGGTTTGAATTCGTTTCTCATCAACATACCCAAATTTACCAAAAACAGCAGAATCAGTTTTTACCCTCAAACAACTGGCGACAACAGTGGGAGATCAATCTCTCGGTTGCAAGATCAATTTTTAATTTCATTTCAGTTTTCTCAAATTCAAGATGGTAGATCTTAGGTCTGGGTCAGTTACCAACCCTGATGCTGCAGGCGCTGATAACAATCCTGGTGCCAGTATCCCTGCCGTTAACACCAATGTACCGCCTACCAACACAATCAACACGTCGCATGGTGCTACATCCTCTAGCACCAACACTAGTAATGCTGGAAGAATTCTCTCTGGCGCGACATCTCCAATTACCAGAGCTAGAGCCACTGTTATTCCTAATATTGCTTCGAGCATGACACCTCCAATCGTCACCAGGGATGCCACCATTTCTTCATCGGGATAAGAGGCTGGAGGAGTCAGGGGAAGCCAACCTCCTATTACCATTGTCGATTTGATGGAAAGACAAAAAGTTATCGCTAAAGCTTAGACGGACATGACAACAACTCAGAAAGAGGTACTCACTTTCTCAAGACACTGACGGAGAGACTACCACAAGAGTCGCGTCAAACCATGGATCCAATAAGGAGTAATTTTAACATTCCTGGTGCGAGTGCTTCAACAGGGCGTGCTTTCATTGATGAGAAAGTTCTTGTGGCTCATGAACGCTGCTCACAAGAAAGGAATCAGCCGTCCAACTTCATCACACGTGAGGATCTGGAGCGTCTTCTCCAAAATAGAGGCAAAGAAAACCCACTGGACCTACAGCAGCACCAACCTCCTTATCCTCCTGATGTGCAAAGAATTTCTCTCCCGAGAGTATACTCTTATCCTCAATTTTGTCTCTATGATAGTACTGGTAACGCTCGCGAACACATCTCTCGTTTTTTGGAATCCTTGGGAGAACACGAAAACAATCATGTCCTTCGCCTGAAAGATTTTTCAAAGTCACTTACCGGAAGAGCGTATACTTGGTACAACAACATTGCACCAAACAACATATCCATCGGGTAAAAAATATTTCTTCATATCTGAGCAAATCACTTTCTCAGATTTAGGAAGAACGTTTCAATGAAACAACGAGCATCCAAACGATTACGTCAAGAGATTCAGAATTCAAGCTTTAGATTGTCACGACCCAAATGTGACCGAGTAGCAGTTGGTGGAGTCATGCATTAACGGTATGGTTCCCATCTATCGTGCTTTACTAGAAAACCTGTGTTTCCATACGTTCTCCGAACTCCATGAAGCTGATAAGCGGTCGGCTATAACCGCACCAGCGCTGTTAGAAAGAGCCAGACCATCCAGGGATGAAGATGCACGTGAAACTAGAGGAAACATACGCCTTATTAACAATCAATATAACATTGATCCTTCTGTAAGCGTAGCAGGTAAAGGAGGGAAAAGAAAAGCTTCGGTAGCGGAGCAACAACCCAATAGTGCAGCACCAGCGCAGACAACTCCATCCCGGAAAGCCGCGGCTGAGACTCATGTGCAACAAACTGGGGATGTTGCTCCAGATTTCCTATTTCCAATGAACGAAGTCATAGAACTCCTGAAAGCATGGATTCAAGATTATGCCATAAAACTACCTCTTCTTAGACGATCGCCGACCGAAGAAGAGATGCCAAATCCCAAGTATTGTCGCTACCATAGGTTCGTCAACCATCCGACCAGCGACTGCAACAAGTTGAAGTGTATTTTCAAAGGGAAGGTAGATGCATGAGAACTTCAATTAGGAAATAAAGGAGTTCACATAGACCCTCTTCCTGTCAGGAGATGCATGATTTCTGGGGACTTCGTCTACAAAACTGTGCAGTCTATGATAGAGCATTTATATGAAATATTGAATTTCTCCAAGGCGTAGCGTCAAGACATGTTCGTAGCCCTCAACCGTGTCTTATCAGGCAAGCGTCTGTTTTCAGTCAGGGAAGCCAATCTGAAACCCCAATCTTTCCTGGGAAGCGCGACTAATAAATGCAACTGGGAACTTCTAACCACTGCTCACTTAAGGGATGTCGAGTTCGACATCACATTAATTGATGCAAAATCTAATTTCAACATTATCACTGTCAAGATTCTGAGAGCTGCAAAGATTTCAAAGCAAGAAGATGTTCACTGCCCAACTGTGATTAAAAGCGCCAGAAGGAGAACCAAAGGATGCCTACAGATACATCAATCTCAAAATCAAGGTGGGAGATGCTCTAATACACGCCAAATTTCATATTGTCAAAGAATGCTCAAATTATGACATGGTTCTGGGGTGCTCGTGGATGCATAGAAACAAAGCAAAGCTAGGACTCGACAACGTGACACAACTTCCTGAAGAGAGCCCGATGACGTTCCTCCGAATATTTCGAGCACAAGTAAGTCTTATTGAACAACCTTTTATGCAACCAGTCACTTCTCCTCCCATCAAAACTTGGGGACTCAGTCGGATTATCTACCCAGCTGTTACTAGGAGATGTGAATGGGATGCTAGTCCTTTCAAAAAAATTATCAAGAGCTTAGAAACTATCATAGTTAAAGATTATGAATCTGGGAAAGTAATGGTGCAACGCCCAAATCCATTCCAAGTTGGAGATCTGGTATTGAAAGTTGCCGCTTAGCCTGCTCCGTCTGATTCTACAAGAGAGAAAGACAGGTTGTACCTGGTGGTAGAAATTATTTTAGGAGGTTATTACAAGCTCATCAATGCAGACAAGCTAGAGGGCGCAGTATTACACGCCCGCTGGTTCAAACCCTTCAATACCTAAGATGTCGCGTCGCCCTCTCCCCCAAGATTATTTTTAGTGTTTCCTTCATCAATTTCCCTTTTTATGCAATATTTGTAATTCCTCCAAAATGATTGCACTGCTTGCATTCATAATTAGGGTTTCAATTTATCGGTTAATCAAAGCATCATTTCTTTTAAAATTCTTACTCTTGAATCATCTCAAGGCAAAGTCTCAAATAAACCCAAACCCTCATAAAATCATTACCCATCAATTCAAACCAGAAAGACAAAAACCCTAAAAGGGACATCTCATATCTTTCAAGAAACACCGAAAAGGAGAGTACGTGAAGAATGAAAAGGACAAGGAAATTTTCGATCAGTATGTGATTTTTTAAGGCAAGCGCCTTTTGTACCCTGAAGTACAGTCTGCTTCAACGATGAAGTAGCCCCTCAATCACCACATGGATTTCAACACGCTATCAATTGGAGGTGAACAGGTTCGTGGTCAATCCTTAATTTCTATCATTGCATCCCCTACTTTAAGCTATCATTATTAGGGTTATATGAAATTATCATGGAGGCGACGCCCAGGCACGAACATATCATCACTTATGTGCATCGCGTTCCCTTCGGCCGCACAACTCGATGGAATGGGGAGATTCTATTGTAACCCTACTGGAGAGCGCCACAACTAGAGTCTCAAGATAACATGAATAGAAGAACTACTATTTAATAAGGTTAAGGCTCCAATCACATAAACATAAGAACCACATAATACCAAAATGTCTACAAGTTACGTAAAGATACTAAAATAAATAAAATGATAAAGTGGGGAATCTAGTTATCGGCGTTAACACAGGGATCAATGGCGCCTTCACTGGAGTCTTCATTGGAAGATGCTTCAACATCTTACCCCACATCCTCTCCAGAAGCTGCCTCGACTTCCCTTTAGGACGCCGCTTCAACACCTCTCTCAGCAGATGCTTCAATGTTCCTCCCAGGGGAATCTTCAACATCCCCTCCAGATGCCGCTCCCATGTTCTCCCCAGCAGTCACTTCATCATTCCCTCTAGAAGTCACTTCGATAACCTCTAAAGAAGCTACTTTGACCTCTTCCTCAGAAGTTGCACCGACATCCTTTTCAGAAACTGCCCCAACAGCCTTTTGAGGATGCTCCGGTTCGTCTACATTAGAGTCTAGAATAGTGATCCCGTTATGAATAGGGTAATCATACTTATTCCCACCTGGATATTGTTTGTGCTCAACTATCCGCCGCTTCAATCGAGCCGCGGATATTTCATCCCTGGCACTCGGGAGATGAGACGCTTCATCATGTTGAGACGCTTCATCACGTCTCCACTTCTCCTCCCATACTAAGTGAAACCAAAAAAACTTGAACACGCTCTCGAACGACGCATAAGTGCACAAGAGACATACCCTTTATAGCATGAACGGCTTCGCAAAATGGAGAATCTATCTTGGCCATCACCTCCTCGAACGTGTTAGCCCTGGTTTGTCTACTTCAAAGCTCTTCTTAAGAGAAGTTAAGGAATAATCATCACCAGCAGTTCCCATCATATACTGCAAGGAGGCATCATGATTATCTCAATAATCGAAGAAAAAAAAATCAATCAAAAATCAAACTACATGAGATATATGGAGCAATACCTGGAATGAAGAAAACAAAACAATTCTATGACGATCGGTATAGAGAGAAAGACTCAAGTGTTTGATTTATATTCCACAAACCAGTAGAGTCCTGGGAAGAAAAGAAGTCTCTACCTGTCATGAATAAAGGCTTCAGATGCGGGATAACAATCAAATAAATACTTATCTACCTGAAGATAACTGATGTATGCTCAAAAGAAACGTATTTTTCTCAAGAAACGAACCAGCTCTATCCTGGTAATGTACGATCGAACTTCCCTTGTGGATTTCTTCATCTGTCACCATCTAGTGCTTATCCCTCAATAGTGTCACTATTACGTGCTAAGCAGGGGACTTAATGTTGATGGTGGTTTTCGGTTTAAGGCTAAAATCGTAAAACCCTATATTTTAATACGCTGTCATCCTGCAAAGGAACAAAAGACATTTGAAGTGATGAGTGCATAAACCTTTTCACTTACATATGTAATGAGCAATTCAACATATTTAAGAAATTTATCCAGAATGGTGCGTGAAGCAACAATCCCAGATATTCTGTAAATTTTAAATCTATTGCATTATTCACTAGTGCATAACATGCCTAGTATTTTCCTATGCTATGTTCCCAACCGAACTCTCAATATTGGCATGACATGACGATTAATATTCACTCGCAGTGGAGTAGCACGAATCTCCCGAAGTGTCAGTGTTGAGACCTACATGAAAACACTCACGTAGGTGATGGGTATTTTCAATGATGTTGTAGTAAAAAGGTTCGTTGAGACTTGTGAAAGCAGATTTTTTTTTAGACTTAATTTTTAAAGCAAAAATATAACAAACTCAAAATAAAGTTTTGTGAAAATTATGGAGAGATCGGGGTTCAGGATTTCACCATTCACCAAAATTCATGTGATTTAATGTTAATGTTTATCATGCAATTCTAGACAATATAACTCCAATCAAAAGAAAGTCTGATTCTAATCATTGCCTAAATTAGATTTTCAAAACATCAATTGTTAATCGCAAGCATGAAGTATCAAAAGCCCTAAACTAAGCATACTTCATCAAGAGAAAACACAATTAATTAATAAAAGCCATTTATTCAATTTTCATTCGGTGCAAATAATCATAAAAAAATTGCATAAATAAATTTTACCACATAATTTTTGGAAGAATGGATTCCTCCATTGCCCCGGAGGATGGGTTTAGCTCTTCATCATAGAAACGCGCTCAAAAGTTGATTTCATTGCCTAAAAGTGTTTACAAATGATAAAAAGGAGAGAAATTGAATAAACTAGAAAACTGCAACACTTTTGCGGTGTTGCAAGTCCACTGTTACAGAGATCGATATAAAGAAAGTGTCGATGTAAATGTATTGTATAAGACAGCTAAGCAACTGTCGCAATCACTGTAGCATGAACGACGGTCTCAGGTGGTTTTATGTTCTTCGTGTTCTTCCCATGTAGCAGCAAAAAATTTTTCTCTACAACTCGATTCTCGCCTCCGTCTTCTCCCAAAACTCTCCGTCTACCTTCTCTGACACCTGAGCACCCTTTTTATATCTAACGGCAAGCTAAATCTCGATAATAACTCCCCAAAAATCTTCACCGTTGTTGATGGCGATTTTTAGCTTAGGGTTAAAACCGTAAAACACTCAACCCTAGCAGACAATGATGTCACAATATTTAAAGTAACAAGCATTTACTAGGCACATTTACTGAAACTTTTAATGTGTCTCTAAATAATTACCGGGGTATCTTTTTCAAATTAGGGTTACGACAAGTCAAACCCAAATTCCCACGTGTGCCAATGGCAACTCATGCCAGCCACACCAACCGCGCCAAAGCATGCCAACCATGCTAGCCGCACCTCTGTGCCAATGACAAATCATGTCAGCCACACCAACCGCGCCAAAGCATGCCAACCATGCTAGTCTCCCCTCTGTGCCAATGTCAAATCATGCCAGCCACACCAACTGCGCCAAAGCATGCCAACCATGCCAGCCACACCTCTGTGACAATGGCAAATCATGTCAGCCACACCGACCGCGCCAAAGCATGCCAACCATGCTAGCTGCACCTTTGTTCCAATGACAAATCATGCCAGCCACACCGACCGCTCCAAAGCATGCCAACCGTGCTAGCTGCACCTCTGTGCCAATGGAAAATCATGACAGCCACACCGACCGCGCCAAAGCATGCCAACCATGCTAGCCGCACCTCTGTGCCAATAGCAAATCATGCCATCCACACCGACCGCGCCAAAGCATGCCAACCATGCTAGCCGCACCTTTGTGCCAATGGAAAATCATGCCAGCCACACCGACCGCGCCAAAGCATGCCAACCATGCTAGTCGCACCTATGTGCCAATGGAAAATCATGCCAGCCACACCAACCGCGCCAAAGCATGCCAACCATGCTAGTCGTACCTATGTGCCAATGGCAAATCATGCCAGACACATCAACCGCGCCAAAGCATGCCATCCATGCTCACCGCACCTCCGTGCCAATAGCAAATCATGCCAGCCACACCGACTGCGCCATGCCAAACGCACCTCGCCATGGCCCCATGCCACGCCACCATATTGGCCTTCACTACGCGACTATCAAAAAGAAGGCGCGCAACAATCCACGGTTGCCCTTCAATCCCAGGAGAAAATTATGGCCTTCTAAGGTTACCAAACGACCTTTGCCCCAAAACCCTAGCTTGGTAGCTAGTCACGCCATGCGCCTATGGAAAACCCTTGGCCCCACATGCCAAGCCAAAACCTCACCTAGCCCAAGCTAGTCACGACATGCGCCTTGGCAAACCCTTGGCCCCACACGCCAAGACAAAATCGCACCTAGCCCAAGCTAGTCACGCCATGCGCCTATGGAAAACCCTTGACCCCACATGCCAATCCAAAACTGCACATAGCCCAATCTAGTCATGCCATGCGCCTATGGAAAACCCTTGGCCCCACATGCCAAGCCAAAACCGCACCTAGCCCAAGCTTGCCACGCCATGCGCCTATGGCAAACCCTTGGCCCCACATGCCAATCCAAAACCGCACCTAGCCCAAGCTAGCCGCGCTATGCCAAACGCACTCTGCCTTGGCCCTAGCTATGCTAGTCATACCATTCCAAGCCAAATGCCCTTGCCTTGGCCCTAGCCACGCCATACGGCCATGGCAAACCCTTGGCCCCACATGCCAAGCCAAAATCACACCTAACCAAAGCTAGCCATGCCCAAGGCGAACCCTTGGCCCCACATGCCAAGCCTAACCTAGCCGCACCACCATGTTAGCCTTCCCTATGTATACACCAAAATGGAGGCGTGCAACAATCAACGGTTTCCCTTCAATCCCAGGAGCAAATCCTAGCCATCCAAGGTTACCAGACGACACATGGTAACCTTTGGACCGAAAACCTAAGTTTGTCCATGCCAACGGCATGCCAACCTAGCCACGCCACCACGTTGGCCCTCACTACGCGGCTACCAAAACGAAGGCGTGCAACGATCAACAGTTGCCCCTCCTCTCAAGATGCAAAATCTCGACCGTCGAAGGTCACCAGGCTAGCAAGTTTCCCGAACTTGACTTTCCAAGCCACAACAACATGCTACATGTTTTCCAAAAATATTCGAGACATTAACACAAACTGGGGGATCCTCTTTGGATATTGGTTTGGCGGTTTACAGCGTGCGGCGTACACTACGCCCGTCATAAGGGTGAGGCGGTTAGTAAATACAGGAAGTTATGTGTGAAACGTTCATGGGACATAAAGCACATGTGTTAACAATTTTATGGGACATCAATTCCATAACATTAGCAGTTTCATGCGTTAGCCACTTTATGGAACATCAATTCCATGCATACGGTTACCACCTCCTCCCATTTACTTCCCCACTCCTTAATGAGACCAGGGTACGTTTTTACTCCGAATTGTATAAATAGGTCTTACCTATTTCCATTGAACAACAAGTTCATACGGGAGATACATCACTCAGAAATACTTACTTGCTAGCTCACCTTGTTAGCTCTCTCACTTTTCTGATAACAAGTCGTAGTAACCCAACTACTCTTCCATAATCAATTATTCTGGTCTCACCACTTTCCTTGCTTCCCTCCCCAAAACCAACCCATTCTCATCCACTTTGTGACCGAAGCAAGTCTGGAACGGCTATTTCTTGGTTTAGGCCGAACTTGTACAGATTGATCTCTAGAATCTAAAGTACTCCCTTGCAGTACATTGTTTAGGGTTTAAATTGTTTCTCACCTGCACACCCGCAATTACCGAAATCAGCAGAAACCATTTTCACCTACAAACAATTGGCGACCATAGCGGGAGGTTCGATCTTTCGGTTATAATGTCAATTTTCAACCAGCGATATCATTCTTCGACCCAAACGTCAAGATGGTGGAGAAAGGAGATCCACTCCGACTCAGTTACACGATGGCTCGATTATCAGTCATGACACGACAAGGGATGACTGGGGACTTCTCAGAGGCTAGAAGCAAAATGATCCGCCCATGGATTAACGGTGCAGTTATCAGACAACTCAGCAACGACTCGGAAGACTGGGGACTTCCCATGACCATGTTTCTCGGGGAAAAAAAAACTTGGTCCTACACCCGGAAAGTTTATTCTCATCAAAAGACCTGAGAAACCGAGTAAGTCTTATCTAGACAAAAAATACGTGGTTTACTTTTTCAAGTTCTAATAAAACCTATAGCCATGTTTCATCCCATGTCATCTACCAACACACGGTTCCATGGTTTTCCTGGGATGTCTGTGTCACTTTCATTCATAGCCAAAGACAATTCAATTCTAAACATTTCATTCAAAAAAAAATATATTATCCAAAACCGTCAAGGTAGCATTTATCTATTAACCCGAGAAAATCAGAAAATCAAAAACCAAAAACCAGGCATCTCATTTGCCTTTTAAAAAAAAACCCTAAAGATAAGAGGTCCAAAAGACAGATATCTATTCAAGGGAAGTTTTCCAACAGAGGCTTGCTCCTTTTCGCAAAGGCCTCCCTCGTGCTTTGGAGAGCCGCCCTCTTAAGTTTCAGCTTCCTGCACAACTTATTGAATTCCGCTTCCTGCTTCTTCATCATGTCTGCGGAAGGACCTTCAACTGCTCCGGCCAACGACCTTTCAACATTAGAGAGACCTTCAACGAACCAAGGAACGTTGAATTCGAAGCCTACGCACATGTCACGATGGAACTTCCAGTTCGATATTACATCCTCAGAAACTGTATGACCAGTCATGTTGCACATCTCATCAATCGAAGACAAGGCTTCCTCCACACGCTTGACCAACGCATGTCGACTAGTAATCTTCTTGGACCAGGAAATATGACCGTAGAACTCCCATATCTTGGTGTATAACGCCGCATATTTAGCTGGCACACTAAATTCCCCAATCAGCACGTGACCCGGGAAAGGGACCAGATACGGAGGATTGAAGGTGGCACCTGCGACTGAATCAGCAACCGGAAAAGGGTCCCTAACCACAAATTCGTGGTAGGCTCGGAAAGATACCTACAACTATAAATACTTCAAGTGCACATTGTCGACAAGCAACACAAGGCAAGCACAGGTCGAACCACAGAAACTTGGAGAGTGTAGAAGTTGATTCTAAATCCTGATTCAGAGAGTAACCAAAAGGGGTTTGATTTTGTCGATACGACGATATGATTTTCAAGTGACTGAAATAATAAAAGTAAAAGATGCAAATAACAAGATATGTAAACAATGATAATATGGATACTAGGGTATTCAAATCCACCAATAACCTATGATATGCATTCAACTTGTAATATTATTCTTGTCCTTATAGTAGATTCAAGTCTACCGTATAACTAAGGTGTTTCTCCAATGGATAATTTAATCACAACTAAAGTATTTCTCCAAAGCATTAATTGTCTAATTAAGCACAACTAATCTAAGGATCAATATTTGGTTAAGCATGAGTTGTAGCATAATCAACATAGAGATATTCTAACTACAATGGATACATGGCATACATTGTGAGAGCAAGATGTTGACAAACTTGGATTAAATTATAACTTTAAACAATTCTAAACTTTCAAGAACAATATACAAGATATGAATACATACCAATGAGTTACGGCTTCATTTAAACCCTAGTAAATGAAATTAGAACATGAAGAACATTACAACAAAATTGAAATTTGATAAACTAACATGAACAAGCTATTCTTGGATGAGTTTTCAACACAACAACCCTCTCTATTTATACACAAAAATTCTCTCACACTTGGGATCCGAATTTCACTGTAGAAACCACTCAACAATTAAACAAAACATGTTTTCTTAATTGATGGATAGAATGAAATACAATGGGGGTGAGGTGGATGTTTTGGAAAGAATCCAATGGGGGTGAGGTGGATGTTTTGGAAAGAATCCAATGGGGGTGAGGTGGAAATGGATTTGGGTCTTGGGTTTTGGATCATGGGTTGTTTAATTCCATGAATTTTAATTCCATGAATTTGTAAACGATGGTTGCCAGCGATGCGCGAGGGTTGCAACGCTTCCAACTTTCTTCTCTTTTGTCTTCTCAATTCTTCCAAGCTTTATTTAGTACTTAAAAACACAAAATTAATTAATACAAATATTTATTCTTGAAGATAGTAAGAATGCAGAATTTGGGATAATATATGACTTTGAAGCGTGAAAGATGAGTTAAGTGCCAATGAAAAGGTGTATGAATATGCAATATTTGGCACTCATCAATTCGCCAGCGGACCCCGGAGTGCTCTCTACTGTCTGAGTCGTGACAACACCTTCAGGATGATGAACTTCAATGTCCAAGTCACTAGTCGGCACGGTTTCCGCAATTGGAAGTACGGCTACGTCTTCACTCTGGCGGGTTTCCACTTTAAGGCCATCCTCAGGAACAGTTTCCTCCTAGAATATCAAGGTTTAGTTTTACTTCAAAAAAAAAAAAAAAACATGGTGGAGGCTCACTAATTCGGTTTCGGACAGACTAGAGGAAGATTCAACACTATTATCGGAAGAATTACAGATGGTGTGGGTTGGCTATAAGTGCAGAGATGCAGGAATGGATAGCAGTGAGGATTAGTGAAGGGCCATCTTGGTTGTTAGGTAGTCTGGCCTGCAACACCTCATTGCTTTGGCCTAGAGCCAAGTCAGACTATGACGCGGACCTGACTAGAGTGGTCTGAGTTATTCAGTTAACTCATTGATTCTTTGACTCAGTTGACTCGATTGAGTTGATTACTTTGACAGGTTACCTGAGCAACTTTCCGGTGCCGGATTCCGGCCAACTTCCGGCCGGTGACACCAGTTTTCCGGCGACTAGTTTTTTGCAATATTTTTACACGGGTTTTCTCACACTTGGGCTTATGGTGGACTTCTATGTTTTGGAATTTCGAGACTTGACCTAGTTTTGGAAGGAGAAAAAGGCTACAAAAATAAAAACTTCGACAACTTTCAGATAACGTTTTATTCTATTCTTGGAGCTTTTACAGAGAACTACTTCTAGGGTTTGCTTTCTTTTATGTTTCATCTACTTTTTTTGAATATTATGATGATGAACTCCATTAATATGAGTAGCTAAATACTATTATTGGTTATGTGATAAAAGTTGATTTCTTCAAGCATGTTATTTGATTCTATGAATTAGTTTTGTCTCAATTCTATCGTTTATGATTCATTATTTTTATTATCATATGATTTGAATGCTAATTTGGTAGAGTTCGGAATCAATTGGATTTGTTTTCATCTCTATAGCTATATTAGTGTTTTCAATACGTAAAAGTTGTTTATCCCTGATTTCTAATAACATCTTGTGGTTAATACTTGTAGTGATATATCTTTTTAATCGCATATGAATCATAACCTTTGTTAAAACGAATTAGTGCTTTTACACGTTTGTTTGCATTGATTAGTCTTATTTCATAGAACTTATTGCTCTAGGGAGTTAAACCTAATTGTGCTTTTACACTTTAGGTTGCTTTTTAAGTAGATTTCACAATAACATCTTTTAATGTTGTTTGTGATAAAATCAGGAAATAAACGGGATACTCTTGCAATCAAGATATCCTAGGAATTTTGATAATTGCGAGATTAAATTACCAATTCTAATCATAGATGAAAAATACATGTTTGTGAATGATACTATCCCTTGACCCAATATCTTATCTTTATTGATTATTCAAACTATTTACCTTGCTTTATTTTATTTTATTACTTTGATAAAAACAAAACACACTCTTGGGTTATCTTGGTTACTTAAGAATCTGAAAATTGCATAACAACAATCGCCTCTCTGTGGATACGAACTCTTTCTTATCACATACTTCATTCATATTTAGTAGAGTGAGAAAGTGAAATTATTTTTGACGCATACGACACGCTTCAAATTCACCTGCTATACCTCAAGTTCTAATACATGAACTACTTACTTCATTTGGTTTCTCTAAGATGGCAAAGTCTGAGGGATTAGAGTTTTTACACTACACTTTCCTGGATTTCCAGGATACCAGAATGTGCCAGAAAATCCTTAGGATGTTGTCACCTGTATCTGCATAATCATCGGCAGAAGTACCAAGAGGTGTGTAATGTTCCCCTTCTCTCAATGAAAGTAATAATTCTCACCTAATCTCAGACTTATACACAAAACCTTTCTCTGGGACATGTTAATGACGTGGCACATATGCTCCAAGTGCAGCTACTCCTGCTTCAGAAGAACCAGAAAAACAAACACTGCATATAGATCGTGACCCGTGTTGTCAAGATGTGTTTGATTGAGGAAGGTACAACTGCGTCTCCTGCTTTATAACAACTAGAAACGATATCACCCGTCAAGCTGCATCCGATGAAGGTATATTTTTTTCCACCCAATATTTACACCTCATATGGAGAATAATTCCAATGGGTTTTGGTTTTTCCTCCTTGCAGATGATGCCTTAATTATGTAGATCATCTTTACAAAGATTAAAAAAGTTTAGAAAGTCATGAACAATAACATGTTGCGTAACATTGAATTACATGACTGATTATCTAAATTTCTACCAGAATTGGCCCGAAGATGGGAATGCAGTTGAATCACAAATACTGGGTCATGAATGTGGAACAGAGGAATTAGAAACTTCAGATAGTGTTGAGAGTTTTACGCAGTTAGTGGATAATTTGAAGAGACAATGTTTTGATGATAGTGATGGAGAGGGAATGGGCATGACACTAGTACTGGAATCAAGTATGAAGGAGAATGATGTTTTGGACACTTATACCCAGGTTGAAAAATCTGCTTCAAGTTTGTACATACAATTTTCATAGATGAGTTTAAGCTTCTAAATGTAGGCATCAGGCTATATATTTATTTCTTTTTATTTCAAAATTGTTCCCATTGGTTTCTTATACTCCATCAAGTGTTGGTGGTCATAAAATGTTTATTACAATATGAAACCGTATATGCATTTTTTGCCTGGTTTTCCTTCAACTCAGAAACGTAAAATCCTTTTGTTACTTGCTACAAGGTGATGCCGAAAAGGATCATTATATTCATTAGCTAGTTTGTGCCATTGGTTCATGTTGCTTTTATTCTCTAAAGATGATAAAGTTGTTTAAGTTTTTCATCGGATGCTCTAGTAAAGAGCATAGTTTTCTCCTGGGAGAGTTCCTTTTTAGGGATTGTACACACCAATTGTATTTTATTCTTTTCCCAAATTTTATCTTCTTAAAACGATTCTGGTAAAATTAAATTTCACTTTCGTCTCGGTTTTTCAGGTTCTGTCTTGAACCTGTCTCAGAAAGTGGTTTTGGAGAAGACTATCAAAGATATCAACTTTTCTGTGTTGAGGTTAAAGGGTACTTGTGAATTGGATAAGAGAAGATCAATTAGGAGTCCAATTAGAGACATGAGAATCTTTGGTTGGCATGACTGTGGAATTTCCTGAATGTTTGTTCAGTATGATTTTTGCACATGTAATGCTTTTGATGTTTTGTAAGATTTGAATTTTTTCATCTGTTGCACAATTTGAAATATATATCAGTAACATTAAGACACATAGTGAATAAATCAATTCTCTCTCTGAATACACAAGAAATAGATTACAGAAAATTAATTACTCTAGGAAGCATTATTCAACATGGAATAATTTCTGCAATTCATTAGCGAGATTATTACTTAAATACATCCATTTTTCGAAAATTCTTACTTTTGTGGTCTTGATTTGTTTCTCAATTTTTGCGGTTTTATATTGTCCAATGTGACGCCAGTGAGACAATAATCTCTCATGAAAGCATCTTAATTTAAGTGTGGTGTGCACATATTTGAAGAACTCCTTTGGTTCTATTCCTTTTTCTTCAACACCTTTTTCAACATTTTCTTCTTCTTCGAAAAAATCCTTTGTTGCGATCATGTATCCAGAACGCTCGTCTTTTAGAATCTTACGAAGGTTCATCTAAGGAGCTAACAATCCTTAGATAAGGAATTTCTGATGCATCCATCTTAATAAGATGGTCGGTCACAATGTCACGACTAGCGTCTTTCCCCGGGATATCAGTCCATACGTATTGATCTTCCTCTTGGTTTCCGGTTTGAGGCGTATCCTTTTTTAGTGGTAATATCCTTTTTTTCTCGCCAGATAATCTGGAATCGAGTTGTCTTCACGGAAGGAAGGCCGAAGGCCGAAAAGAGAAAAGACGTGGATGCTCATCAATGACATCCGTAATGTATTCAAACATGTCGTTAAGGTCGTCATCTTTACTCTTAAGAAGTTTACCATCCTTAGTAGTGGGATTATCTTTATACTTATGGAAAATTTCTTGTTTTGGTACTAGGCCCATAAGGTTATTTATAGTAGGGTCCAACCAGATTTTACCCTTATCCTAGGGTCCAAAGTTCTTTGAAAACATGGAAATGACTAATATACCCTACTGTTTAAATACGTGTGAAATAACATACTTCTACCGAATCGGGATTTTATTTATCTGGAGGTCCAAATTTAATTAAAATATATATAGGACCACAAATTTGAGTACATATCTGCTACACTGTTTATAAATTTGATTACATATCTACCACACTGCTTACAAATTTGAGTACATATCTGTTACACTGCATACAAATTCGAGTACATATCTGCTACACTGCTTACAAATTCGAGTACATATTTGCTACACTACTTACAAATCTGAGTAATATCTGCCGCACTACTTATAAATAGGATGCGTATCTTCTACACTGCTTTCAAATTCGTGTATATATTTGCTGCTTACAAATTCGAGTATGTATCTACTACACTGCTTACAAGAAGAGTACATGTTTGTTAGAATCAATGATAAATAAATTAGAAAAGGTTTTACATCACATATATTGTAGGATCATACCAATTAATCTCTAGTATTTCTTTAATACAGTATTAAATCATAGAAAAAATAAAGGAAAACCTATATATGCACAGTAAACACAGAAAAAGTTGTACAAAATTAATACATGTTTCAGTATTTTGCATACGTACTCATGGATCAAACAAATAACAGAACCAGAAGAAGTTTTTATCAGCACGCCATATACGTACTGCGTATTCATGAACTAAAAAATCAACTTCATGTAAAGAATAAGTGATGAATATAACCTAATCAAAGCACATATTTTAGTATTACACATACGTACCGCGTATTCATGAACTAAAAAATCAACTGCATGTAAAGAATAAGTGATGAATATAACCTAATCAAAGCACATATTTTAGTATTACACATACGTACTCATAGATCAAACCCAAAAACAGTTGAAAAACTCTGAATAAAACATAATCAAAAGAAGTTTCTAATAGTATGCCATATACTTACTGCATATTTATGAACTAAAAAATCAATTGCATGTCAAGAAGTAGTGATGAATCCATGCATATAACCAAATCGAAACACATATTTCAGTATTACACATACGTACTCATGGATATTGAACCAAAAAATACTAGCAAAACTCTGAATATAACCGAATCAAAGCACATCTTTCAATACTACACATACGTACACATGGATCGAACCCAAAAACAATAGCAAAACTCTGAATATAACCGAAGCAAAGCACATCTTTCATTATTACACATACGTACTCATGGTTCGAACCCAAAAATAGTGGAAAAACTCTGAATATAACCGAATCAAAGCACATATTTCAGTACTACACATACGTGCTCATAGATCGAACCAAAAAGAGTGGCAAAACTCTGAATATAACCGAATTAGGAGAATTTTATATCACTACGTCGTTTACGTACTATCAATTCGTACACAAAATCAAACTGTAACAAACCTAAAAACATAAAAGCGTCATGAAAATTGATTTGATCTTCATAATACAACCGAAAAACAAATCAAAAGAAGAAAAACGAACAAAATAATCAAAGAAGATGATTAGAAAACATACATGGAAACACAAACAAATCTTCTCGTCGTAAATCATAACGATGCATCTTCTTCTTAATAAACTAGATTTCTGTCAGTACAGGATATACGTATTGCTGCTTCATATGCAAAAACAAACTGAAACACATCTAAAACCAACAAAATAGAAGTGGTATAAGTAAATCTAATAACGAAATGAACAAAAAAATATGATTATTCATCTAGATCTAGTAAATAATCAACAAATCAAACATGAAGATAAAAAACGTAATCAAACACAACAACGATTAGATCGTGAAACCCTAAAATAAACATTGTAAGAAAAAAATATTCATATGATAAAAACGAGAAAGGTTTAAGAAATTTTTTTGGATTTGTTCAGAATTCATTCGCAGCAGCAGTGAGAAGAAAGATAAGAAGAAAAAGAATATGAAATATCAATGTTCTTCTCGTGTTTATAGACCTGTTAAATATGAAAGGTTATTGTGGTCCATTTTTCTTTTAGTTATGGACCTCCGGTTATTGGGCTTTAGTGGATGGACCTTCCACTAACTAATACCACTATAATAGGAGCTATAGGTAATTCCTACTTATACTGATTGATCTTTTCTATTGGATGGAAACCATCTGAGGTAATAATTGAGCATCTCAGCTGATTTAGATCTTGACCTTCCCGTAAAAGCACAATCATTGCCGCATTAACACCATGTGATAGGGCTCCATATTCATGAAACTGACTAGTTTTAGGCCTAGTTGATTTACCGAAAGATCGATGGAAACATTCCATATCATTCTTTCGAACCACCACGGCACAGCCACCGTATTTCTCTGGTCTTAGTGAGCCATCGCAACTCACATGCAATGTGTTCGGGTAAAGATGGCGAATAACGTATACAAGGCCGTCTCATAGTTTCCGGAGGCCCTAGGCGTGCCACAAAATCTGGGCCTTTTATGTGCCAACAATACATTATAGTTTTTTCTTTTAAAAGAATTTGTGGTCATATCTATATGAAACTATAAATCTTGCACACACAACCTTTGAAGTATGTTTAACCACATTCTTACATATTGTCATAATACATATCACTGAGTATGAGGATGCATATTATTTTCCACCAAACAACATTCTACTTTTACACTCTTATGAATATTTATCTATATCTATATATAATATATAAAAAGTTATTATCTTCGTTTCTTCGTATTTAGAGAAGAAAGTAACAAACATTTCAAATTGATATTTATTTCTTATTATGGATTATTTGAAATTAGAGAAAATTCTTTCTTTAAAATACTTACCAAAAATTCATAAAAATATTGTATGCAAAAAAAATAAAAAAAAGAATCATATTGTACTAAACATTATCCTCATACAAGAAACTTGTTGGAAGCCTAGTCACAAGCTGGGCACCATCCCCCTTTTGAATCACAATTCCTACTCTAGTAAAAAGAATATTGCCAATCTTAGAATTAACATCATGACTGGACAAGCAATTCTTCAATCTCCTCAGGAAGACAACCATATCATCCCCAAGTTCACCCAAAGTGGAAAAAGATTATATGTATAAAATATTATGACGAATTGAATTTTTAACACATAGAGATATTTTCGGCAATTAAATTAGTAGTAATGCGCATAGTAAATACATTAGCGTAGATAATTGCATGCATTATAGAGTCTTATATTTTTTTATACTATCTTTGTATTTAATCTTTATATAGTAATTAATATTATGGATTAGCTACTTCTTAATATTCTACTATGGAATTTATTTAGTCAAGTTGTTCATTGATGATGATCACCATACTTAATCTTTATGAATATATCTTATGTATATTTTTTTTCATGAGATTGCTATATTCAACCATTTTTTTTCGTTATGAGCGATCTCATGGTAATCTTCAAAATTTACGTTTGTAACTCTAATGTTCTTCCTTGAAAAACTTAGGATGAATACTTTTGACGATTGATCTTTGGTTTACACGTTCTTGTGAAAATCATTATTCTAGTGAAAAGGATCGCATTTGTTGTTCTCTTTTGAGAATGACATCAAATGAGGGAATGTTTTTAATTTAACTTGCACTTAGTTGACATATTTTGGAAGAGTATGTTTGTGTACTTAAGGAGAGTAAAGTCTCATTAATATTTCTACCATGAAAGAAACTAAGTTGCGAAACATAGTGGAATCATCATTAACGATATGATTGAATTCTTAGTCTCAGTTGTTCTCTAATGGCTTAATTCATGAGGAACCCAATTCTCACCACCTTTGTGACAAAAAGGGTGAGAAAAATTAATAGTCGATTAGTAATGACATATGTGCGATCATTGTCCCATCTAGTAAAAATATACATGTAAAGAATAAGGGGTGAACATATCACAACAAGAAGTAGTACACTAAATGTTTGAAAACCTATATTGTGCTTAAAAGTGATAAACGATACTACTCATTGGGGGAACAACTATGTGCGGAATGAAAGTCATCCATGCAAATTCTAAAAGGGAGGGTAATGTTAAAGTTGTTATCTATCATTGTTGAATGTTCTATTATAGGTACTCAATGAATAGATGACGAACCGTAGAAGATGAAAATTTAAGTTTCAAGAAATTGAGAAAGTATCATGTCATTTGTAATGAAATTTAAACATGCAAAAGTTCATATGTATTTCAAAAGTTTTGTCATTAAAATTGACAAAGGGGACATTGTTAGTGTGAATGCTTGGTTGAACCTCCAAGTATTGATATGACAAGTACGTTATCAAATTTAGATGCCAAAATTATTTTTCAATTTATAGCCTAATAAATTTTACTTTGGTTTAGATTCGGTTGGGTAGTAATGTCATAGGTTCATCCAAGTTACTCTTGAAGATTAAATATTGAAGATTATACAAATACATCATTTGAAGAACATCATCAAAGATTAGAAACAATGATTGATTTTCATTTCAGTATATTTTCCCTCATATCTATCTATCTATCTATATAAGAAAAATCAAAGGCTTTAGTAAATAATCAAATCACAACGATTTTCTTGTCACGAACCAGCTTTTCGGATAAAGTCGAGTGAAATCCGATGTCAAGCTCATGTTTGTCTCTTTTTTGAAACTAAAATCAATTAAATGTTCTCTAATGAGTTTTGAAAGTATAGGTTCGCAAACCTATTTAAAAAAATTGTTTGAAATTTCAATTTCATACATATTGGGTTGTAAACCTATGTTTTAAGTTCACAAACCTAGAAAAAACTGGAAGTTTCCTGAACTTGCCTTTGGTTTGATTTTGCGAACTCTATGTTTTGAGTTCACAAACCTAATGGAGAGAGAAAGGTTCATGAACCCCAAACTTACTAATGTTCGCAAACCTAAATTTTGAGTTTGCGAACCTTACTTAGAAAAATTTCTTCTGATACTTTTTCTAACTGAGTTCGTGAATATAAAATCTTAGGTTTGTAAACCTGAAGGTACAAAACATCCAAAAACTCTTTTTTGATAATTGTTGTATTTTCCATATTTGTTACTTAGTAAAACAAAATTAGCTAATTCTTTTACAAGAAAAGTTATATTGTTGTTTCCAAGAATTGATCAAACTTGAGATACAAGTTTGAGTCTCAATTCAGGTAGTTGCAACTTTGAATGCACATGCCTAACTCTAGCAGTTTGAAGTTATCTTCGGAAGTATTATACCTATGGTAATTGATTCATGCTTAATTGTTTCAACACTTCAAACTACGAGAAAAACCAATGCAAGTAAAGTTTTAACTAAAGAAACAAACCTTTTGTATCCGAAGAAAAAACTTAAATTTAGTGGCATTGAGAATTACTAGGGTTGGATCCTGCGACACAAAATCTTAATCCCTCATACATTATGGATCTTTTTGTAAAATTTGTCTACCAACACTGAAGGTTCTTGTAGAATTAAGGTAAGACTTTGAAAAACTTCACTTGGATATTCGTGAAGCACATGTAGAACTATTTTTGTTTGATAGATATCGAACATGTATCTTGATTTGATATGTTATATAATTATTGTCTATTATATATGTCCTTCTCTTCTGCTAAAAGGTTATTCAAGAATTATTGATTAAAATAAAATATTAACAAAACTTCAATTTGATTGTGTATAACGCTTATCTATCAACTATCAAATTTAAAGATACCACAAAATCATTTACACTTGTTCAGAGATTGATATGCTTATGAGATAGAGTGATTACGATTCTCTGCACGATTAAATAAGTAGACCTAATGTTTTGATTTAAAATCGTCTAAATCCAATGAAAGGTTTTTGGCACATTGATTTATCATCTAATAGTAAATTAATTTTCATCCTATTTGAGGAAACGTAACGCTAGACTTCACGAATATGATTATGGAGCAACTTATAAGCCTATAAATAACATTACCAAGAGAATCAAATGTGTAGGATCTTGCGTTAATCATGAGGCTTTGGGGAACAACTACAATATAGTATCCTATCTCAACTATATTCCATATCGAAGTCATTATATTAGGATAGTATTTGTAGCAGCTTAATACAATGATTGTTTGGCAATGTCCCGTAGTTTTCCTCGTTCACAATTTTTTTGTATCTTTCCCTTATTTATTTTTCTGCATTATATCGATTTATTCTTTATAGTTGAATTACAAACAATCTGTAGGTTAATCATCCTTGTGATTCAAGAATCTCAATTAAAGATTATCTAATGATATTGATTGTCTGTTTTTTAAATTAATTAAAGTTCATGCAAGAATTTGTTGGTGTACTTGGTACTCTCCACTTTTCAAATTTCTATCGCTCGTTAAATATTTCCTTAAGGTTCGGGTGACGATGAAAAACGCGTTAGTAGTAAGTTAACGTTCTTATTGTTTATATTTATGTTTTTATTAAAATAAAAATAAAAATTCAATTAGTCAATAGCAATGTAATATTCAGGCACTAAACTCCCTACCTGGAACGATGTTGGTACGAAGCTTAGGTCTTGACAAAATCTAGGCACCAAATTACAAAAAAAATCAATTTTCTTTTATAATTTCAAAGTTGGATTCGAAAATGAGATCAAGCGGTATTGATATTCATATTTTTTTATGCAAGAAGAACGATAAATAAGATCCCATAAAAGAAAGCTGAAATCTAAACCAAAACCGAATTTAGTTTTTCAGTCATACAATTTATGACATGAATAGTATCTCAAGCCTAAAACTATAAACATCAATGCATATAGATATGTAACAACATGTTTGTTTTGTCCACTATACAGTAGATATTCAGTATTTACTACTATGTAGTAGTGGGATTCATAATAGAAGATGTTTGTGTTAAACGCTTACTCTGTTAGATAGATAGTAAAATCATTATCCTAGTAGTGAAAATCAAATTGCACTTCCTTCCCGTTTTCTGCTTGATACTACTAATATCTCGTATAAAAAGTCTTCTTAATTATTTGACAAATACACAATTTATATTCTTTTACAAACATACAGTTTTCGTGTTTCTTTTCCTTTTCAAAAGTCCCCGAGTTCTCCATACTATAGTCTTTCTCATACAAAACAACCCCTAAGTCTCAATTAAAATAATTGATTCATCCACATATCGATGAATTAATCTCTGTAATAGCATTTAGTTTATCTCTAACCATGAAAATCGAATCAGAAAATAAAGTAAAAGCTAAATGGAATTGGGAAGTAGCACGATGTTACACAACAAATGACTTTCAGTAACAGCGTGACTTATCAACAAGAACCGTGGTCGACACTATGCTAGAGCACTGCCTATATATATGGTAAGAAACAAAAAATCAAATTCTTTGGGCCCTAACAATTTGAGGCTTTAGGCAACAACCTAGCTGGCCTAGTCCATAAGACGGCTCTGAACGTGTACTTCGATAAATTTAAGTCCACTACTTGTGATTCAAGGGTGGTTTAGAGGACATAACTGGTACTTCAAAATTCTTTCTCCCTCTGCATTGGTGTAGTAAAAATAATCGTGATCAGGTGGTGCTCCATTTTCATCTGATTCCATACGTGGATATCGGAGAACAAAATTACAAACTTCGATAAATCCAAACACTATTCTCAACGAACTAGACAACATAACGAAATTTGTTTTTAAAACTCCCATCATACCAACCTTCTTTATATAGACGTCGATAAATCAATACTTTCCTAACCGGTAAACCCTACCTATAGTTTCCTAATTTTCATGGGCGTGTGCTACAAAACGGTAAACCCTACCTATAGTTTCCTAATTTTGAGAAGATAAACGCGCCCGTATAAAATGTTGCAACGAGAAATGAGTAGAAATGCAAAATTTTACGCCCTTGTATACTTTGCTATTTTTTACGGCACGCATAATATGCGCCTATTATATGCATCGCCGAGCTCTAAAAAGTTAGTGTGTAATTTGCACTTTGTGTATGTTGGAACAACAACAATGAGAGATGCATATTTTAACTACGCATCGTAGATATATAAATGTCGAGCGATAATGATTCTTGCATCTATTCAAATGATATTCATAGTTAATATCAAGCATTTTCACTGCCTAATCTATTACCGAAATCACAAATTTGGTGAGTTAAATTTACATCAATACCTATGTAAATAAGTAAATTTTTGACAAACTAAAGACTAGGAAAATAAGCAAGATGTGGTAGGCATATTTGTATATGGGAACCACAGTGTTTTCAGGCTTAGGAACCTGATAAACGTCGTACTGCTAAAAGTGGAGAATCACGAGATGATAGCATAATGATTAGTTGAACAAACCATCCTTGAGCCTAGTATAGATCTAGCTACTATCGAGATACGTTGTGTTCACCTGAAGTGTCGTACATTATTGGTTGAACGGTACCAAATACCAATGTTCAAGTGTCAATCAATTTATATCAACAACCAAAGGTTGGACAATCTAATTGATTAAACTATGCATAACCTGTGATATTTCAATTATATAGAAAATATAACGCGGAAAAGAAAAAACACGGACACTAGAAATTTTGTTAACGAGGAAACCGCAAATGCAGAAAAACCCCGGGGCCTAGTCCAGATTTGAACCGACAATATATTAAGCCGCTACAGACTCTAGCCTACTACAAGTTAACTTCTAACCGCAATGCAGTTGAGCCCTAACCAATATCACACTGATTAAGGTACAGTCACGTTCCTTACGACTCTGAATACCAGCAGGACTCTATGCACTTGATTCCCTTAGCTGATCTCACCCACAACTAAGAGATACTACGACCCAAAGTCAAAGACTTGATAAACAAATCTGTCTCACACAGAAAAGTATATTGAATAGGTAAATTTGTCTCCCACATAAGTACCTACGAGTTTTTGTTCTGTCGTTTCATAAATCAAGGTGAACAGGAAAAAATTTATACACTTGACTTATATTCCCAAAGAACAACCCAGTAATATCAATCACCTCACAATCATCTTAACAGTATGGTAGCGGAATAAGATATTGTGGAATCACAAAGGATGAGACGAACATGTTTGTGACTACTTTTTATCTTACCTATCGGAGATTGAATCTCGAGAACTCTTAGAGAAGATAGAACTCAATATGATATAAAAAAGTAAGATCAGAACACGCAACTACATAAAAAATAGTTGGGGTCTGGCTTCAAAATCCCAATGAAGTCTTTAAGTCTTTAACCTATAAAGGTTTTAGAAAAACCTAGGTTAAAGGGGAATCGACTCTAGTCACAACTAGTATCACACATGAGGTATTGGATTAGGTTTCCTAGTTACTAGAGTTATCCCTTATATAGTCTTCAAATCAGAGTTTGCAATCAATGTTACCTTGGTAACAAAGCATTCAATATTCACTGTTAGATGAAAACCTGATTAGATTCAAGCTAATATCCTTCAATTGTTAGATTGTCTTAGCTTGTTACACACAAATGAAATGTACCTTATGTAGAGCACTTCTCGGTTGAACTCGCAAGCGTTGCTATCTCAAGCTTGTTTTTCAATGTTAGTGATCAAAACTATAAGTCTTGATTTCTAGTCTACTTATAGTAATGTCTCGGACTAGGATATATTGTGTAGTTGAGCATTAGACTTCATGATGTTCATCAAATTGAAGACGAATAACTACTACGGAGAGCTTGTGAAACTTCATCAACAAAAGTTATGTGGAGACTAAAACTCATCTATCACTTGGAAAGTCTATTTCTAGTCTAACTCCTATATTGAGACAAAAGTCATAATATTATATAGTTGTCGATTTTACACATTTGAGATTTTGAGTTGAGTTTAACTCGCTTACATATTTCTCGGAATATGTGTTGGTATGCTTTATCTTCAACCAAGTTCATCTTATATTCTTGACGAAAGTCAAAAGATGATCATGTGAAAATCGCCGAGTAACATCTTACATGGTTTGTGTGATACAATCATTTGGTGTAAACATGAAATGTTTTGTACGATTATTTCAATAACTTGAAAATTGCTTTGATGCTAATAATGTGTGAAAACGGCTATTATCATCCTCTAAGAAAGTTTCAATGATTGAAATAAGAGTTTAGAATACTTAACCATCATTGGATTATAAACATAGTGTGCTTTCCTGCATGTATGTGATCCATGACCGGAACTAAAGTATGCATACCCGTATGCATATTTGTAGTTATGAAATTCCGTGTACCAAGTACACATAATGGTACGCATACTTGCGTAAGGTATAGGTCCGGGATTTTCTGCTAGGATTTGAAAGTGTACTAAGTATGCGTACCTGTTTGCATACTGGCGAACCCAAACTCAGGCCGACTACTTAAGTATGCGTACCCGTTTGCATACTTGAGTGGTTAAAGTTCTAAAATCAGTTGCCTAATGAACTAATACATTTATATATTAAGGAATGCATTCTTTGCAAACTGTGGCTATAATGTTCATGAATTAATTCGAGTGAATCAAACCGATTTTGCTTCAATTGTGTTCTTGTATACTTCTATGAGAATATAGAAATTGAACAACTCTTTAACTAGTTTCATGACACTAGTACTGGAATCAAGTATGAAGGATAATGTTGTTTTGGACACCTATACCCAAGCTGAAAAATCTGCTTCAGGTTTGTACATACAATTTTCATAGATGAGTTTAAGCTTCTAAATGTAGGCATCATGTTATATATTTATTTCTTTTTATTTAAAAATTGTTCCTATTGGTTTCTTATACTCCATCAAGTGTTGGTGGTCATAAAATGTTTATTACAATATGAAACCGCATATGCATTTTTTGCCTGATTTTTCTTCAACTCAGAAACGTAAAATCCTTTTGTTATTACTTGCTATAAGGTGATGTTGGAAAGGACTATTATATTCATTAGCTAGTTTGGGGCATTAGTTCATGTGGATTTTATGATCTAAAGATGATTAAGTTATTTAAGTTCTTCATCTGATGTTCTAGCAAAGAGCATAGTTTGCTCCTGGGAGAGTTCCTTTTTAGGGATAGTACACACCAATTGTATTTTATTATTTTCCCAATCTTTATCTTCTTAAAACGATTCTGGTAAAATTAAATTTCACTTTCGTCTCAGTTTTTCAGGTTCTGTCTTGAACAGCTATACTTGTAGCATTTAAACCTATCTCAGAAAGTGGTTTTGGAGAAGACTATCAAAGAGATCAACTTTTCAGTGTCAAGGTTAAAGGGTACTTGTGAATTGGCTAAGATAAGATCTATTAAGAGTCCAGTGAGAGACATGAGAATCTTTGGTTGGCATGACTACGGAATTGCCTGAATGTTAGTTCAGTATGATTTTTGCACATGTAATGCTTTTGATGTGTTGTAAGATTTGAATTTTTTTCATTTGTTGCACAATTTGAAATATATGTCAGTAACATTAAGATACATAGTGAATAAATCAGTTCTCTCTCTGAATACAATAAATAAATTACAGAAAATTAATGTATTCAATTCAACATAGAATGATTTCTGGTCCATCAATAGGGGTTGTGTTTATCATCTCCATGTAGTTGTTGCTGCAATTCAATGGCTGGAACTCCGACTCGATCATGTCAGCACAAATCATATATTCATTAGTAGGAACAAAATCAGAAGAAGAAACTCCATCATATACCCCAAAATTGTCGTCATAAAGAAACATGTATTATTCAGCAGGGTTGTATTCAAAATCAAGAGTGATCAACGGTTGGGGTTATTGATAATTAAAATCAGAAGAAGAAAGTCCAGAATAATCATAATCAGTATACTGCTCGTAATGGTATGTAGATTCATCATATACCACAAAATTCTCATCATCTTGATAGCAATTGGGAATTAACTCCCCTGAAGATGTTGAAGATGATGGTGATGGTGAAACCCCTGTTTTCAGCTGATTTTCTCTATCTGAAAACATAAAATATAGGGATTCCAAATCTCTCTGAATACTTGCAACTGATTCAACACTGCAAAAATCATCAGACGATGATGATGATGATTTCGCCTCACCCATTTTTAATTTTATGTTTCGGTATTGAACAAGAAGAACCCCAGAACAGTTTCAGATGTTAATGGAGTCTCAGACGACAGACGCAATAGCAATGGATTTTAGCAAGTAGTGATGAAGAAGATCTATGGATTATTTATAGGGTTGTAACTCTTGTATCACAAGATTTAGTTGTTTCCAATTCTATCTACGATATATAAATATCATCCGGATGGAGATGGTATTTTAAGGAAATAGAGACGCGGATAAATCAACAAGGCCTATTTATGGGTTTGTTTGTTATGCCCACCCCTTATAATTACTTAAGGGTGACTACTACTCATGAGATTATTACTTAAATAAACCCCAGAAGGCAGGTAAAACCAAACACCAAATCCAAATGGATCCTCTTGACACCATCATCAGTGGTGGAGCCAAGAATTTTCACTTGGGGGGAAAAATATGCTATTAAAAATTAACGTCCGTTGTACAACATGGCGGCCGAAGGGCGCGCGAAATTTTTAAGCGTTTCTTCATATCATTTTGGCTTTACAAAGCATTAGCGATACGCCGAATAACGATTTAACATGTTTTAAACCCGAATTAGATTTAGTAGTTAAGATATATTTCATTTTGTCCATACAAAATTTAGATAAACACATAAATTATTATCTTATTTAAGCCTAATTATTATCTTCTAATTTTATTCGAAAATGATTTGTGATTCCCAAAATCTCTACTCCCATTTCTCCCAACATTAGGTGGAGTACACGTTGTATTTCATTTCAATTGATTTGTAACAATATCTCATAAATATATCAGCCAATAATACAAGAGGTTAGAGAATTTATCGTTAAGTTTCTGTTCATTCTTTGAGCCGTCGATTAGATTTAAAGGCTAAGATACAACATTTGCTTTCATGGTAATAGGTAAAGAGAGAAGATAAGTAGATAAGAAATGAAATGGTCAAGAATTACAAATTATTAAACTTTAGGAAAATCAATAAATACAAATCTATGTAAATTTGGAATTATTTATATCAACAAAGGGAGAAAAGTAATTCCTGAAGCTAATAAATTTTGTAAGGTTAATCTGATTAATAGACAACTTAGGCAAGATAAAGGACACTATGGATTCAGTCTTGGAAAGCTAAATCTATGGCTGTAAAATGATTAGCTTAATTAACTTTCAATAATAAATGTTTTATTGATATATATTTCATAATATTTTATTTTTTTTGCTGAATCACAATTTTTTATTAGATGGAAAAACTAAACTGGGTTACAGGACTGACTTAAGGAAAAATAAAAAGCAGAAAAATAAAGCCCAACTAAACTAGGCCCATCAAGCCCAAAAGTTACAGCAAGACAAAAACTTAGAAAAAAAAAAGAAAAAAAAAATTCAAATTCTGAAAAAACTCATAATTTGAGCATCATAAGGTTGATTCCAGCTAATCCCATTCAGCCTATACCTCCCTTCATAGACCAGTTTCATGATTCTGCTCTTAAAGCCAGTAAGACTAGGTTTCTTTCCTTCAAAAAATTTTGCATTTTTTTGAAACCACAACTCCTTCAAAGTTGCACAAGCTGCAATCATCCACACCTGCCTGACTAATGAGCTTTTATACTTGGCTGCAGCACAAATATCATCAAAGGAAGTAGGATTTGTAAAACAGAAAATTGTGGTTAACCAGCTCCAAATAACTACACTGAAGTCACATTCCCACAAGGTATGATGCATATTATCCTGAGCTTTCAAACAAATACAACACATGGAAACCATTTCAAAGCCATTATCTCTCATAACCTCATCATCAACATAGACTGCTTGTTGTAGCTTCTAGATATTACTAGCAATGCTAGGATGAATATAATTCTGCCAAACAAATTTAGGCCAATTAAGCTTAATCTCCTTATGTCTAATCTTCTCTACTGCAATATCAGTACGAAAATGACCATCTTTGCTAGCATTCCAGACACATTGATCTCTACCTCCATTAATAACAGGCAATGAATAACCTGAAATTATCTGCTGCAGTTCAGAAACAATACACCATCTACCCTCTTGAATTAAATCCTGAACTTTCATGTTAATATGACTCTTCACAAAATCAGTAAAACCAATATCAGCAATTATGGAATCATTATTGAGCCAATTATCAAACCAAACAGAAATCTGTTTACCATCTCCCACTTTCCATCTAATATCTTCCTGCAGTGTGCTCCAAGCCCATTTTAAACCTTTCCAAACTGAAGATTGTTTCCAGTTACTAGTCCATTGCCCATGTCTATCTTTGAACTTAGCTGCAAAAAACTGAGCCCATTCTTCCTCAGAAATCAAAATCTTCCACATTAGTTTCATTAACAAGGATTTATTGACAGTTGCCAACCTTCTAATTCCCAGACCTCCCTCTTCATAAGGAGTACACACTCTTTTCCAAGAAATTGTTTTAAACTTCTTTACATCACCATCACCAGTCCACAAAAAATTCCTGATTAATTTTTCACACACTTTAATCACAGAAGAAGGCCATTTGTATACTGACATATTGTAAATAGGGACACTGCATAAAACAGATTTAACAAGAACAAGCCTATCTTGAAATGAAAGCAACCTCCCCTTCCATGCATCAAGTTTTTTCTGAATTTGCTCAACAATTGGCCAAATCATAGCAGATGTAATCTTCCCAGGAGCTAAATACACACCTAAATACTTATCTGGAAATTTTGATAGCTCCATATTAACTATTTCACTAATCAAATTTTTCCTTTGCTGAGAAGTGCCTTCCACAAACAGTTTACTTTTAAGCTTATTAATAACTTGACCAGAGCATGCTTGATAACTTTCTAGCAACTTAAGAAGGTTAACTAGACTTTTTCTACCTCCATTACTGAATATGAATACATCATCAACAAAGAAAAGGTGTGTGGGATGAATACCTTTTTTAGAAACCATTGGCTGCAGTTTTCCTTGTTCCACCAAAGCTGAAATATTCCTGCTGAGAACATCCTCCATAAGCACAAAAAGAATTGGAGACAAAGGGTCTCCTTGTCTAAGCCCCCTCTCCACTTTGAAAAAACCACAGGGTCCTCCATTGACTAGAACAGAAATTCTAGCTGATTTGAATAAGGTTATTAACCAATCACACCAATTATTTGAGAAACCATACTTCTTCAAAACTTTGATTAAAAACTCCCAGCTAACTGTGTCATATGCTTGAGAAATATCCAGTTTAATTCCTACATTACCACCTCTTCTTTTGAACTTCATTTCATTTACCATTTCAGATGCCAAAAGAACTTGCTCATGAATACTTCTTCCTTGTACATAAGCTACTTGTTGAGGAGAAATTAACTTCTTCATTAAATCACTCATTCTGCAAGTGATTATTTTTGTGAAAATCTTAAAGATTACATTACTTAAACCAATTGGTCTGAATTGTTTTGCAGTTTTTGCAGCTTGAGTTTTAGGTAACAGAAATAAGAAGCTTGAATTCATTCCTTTGGGTATAAACTTTCTTCTCCAACAGAATTGAATAGCTACAACCAAATCTTGTTTGATAATTTCCCAACAACTTCTATAAAAGATGCCTGAAAAACCATCAGGGCCAGAAGCACTGTCTGGATCTATTGCAAAAATTGTTTTCTTAATCTCATCTTCATCAGGAATAACATCTAACTTTGCTTGGTCTTCTTCAGTTATGACAGAAGGAATAACTTCTAACAATTCATCAGGTTCTTCAACTCCATTATGCTCAAAATTTTTTTGAAAATGATTTACCAAATGTTGAGCTATGTCCTCTTGATTAACCAGAACATTCCCCTCATCATCTTCCAACTCATTTATCATATTTCTTGCAGCTCTAATCTTTATATTAGTATGAAAGAATTGTGTGTTAACAGATCCTTCTTGAATCCACTTAACTCTAGATTTTTGCTTTAATAAGGTTCTTTCTTGAACTTCTCTACTAGCATACTCATTTTGAGCTTGAACCAAAGTATCTAAAGCAGATTCATCAAAAGGATTATTATCAGAATTTATTGTTGCAGACTTTACTTTCTCTTCAGCTTCTTTTATTTTAGTATTGACATTACCAAAAACTTTCCAATTCCACTCATTTAGCTCCTTTTTAAGTTCTTTCAACTTGTGTAAAAATTGAAAAGAAGGATCACCAGAAACACCTTTGGCCCAGCACTCAGCAACTACTTGCATAAAATTTGGGTAACTAATCCACATTTTTTGAAATTTCCTAGGAGTGTTTTTAGGCTTTGGGATACTTGCACACCCACCAAGCAGAGGAGCATGATCAGAAACAACTCTCATTCCTACCTTATATCCCCAATCACCATATAACTGAAGCCACTTCTGATTAAATAAAACTCTGTCCAAATTACATAGAATTATCCTATCACCATGTTGACAATTTGATCAAGAGTATTGAAGACCATTTTTTGGAGCTTGAAGAAGTTCACACTGATTTATACAATCATTAAAATCCAACATTGATGTTCTGTTAGGTAATCTACCACCAACTTTTTCTTCTTGAGAAGTTACTGCATTAAAATCTCCAAGAATAATCCATGGCTTATTGAGATCACTTATTAGCTGATTTCAGACCTCAGAAACCTTCTTTGAACAACTTTAACATGTGCATGAACACCAGAAACTAAAACATCACCCATACTTACTGTCAACATTTGACTTGAAACTGAAATAACTTGAGGCTGAGTAATACTTTTATTCCAAAACAACCATATATTTCCTTTATTACCTTGACAAGAATTGTGAATTACCATCTTTTCCATACCAGGGAGATTCAATCTTTGACAAAAAGAAACACTACATCTAATCTTTGGTTCAGCAACCCAAACTAAGGAAGGACTGAATTGATTAACTAAAGTCCATAGTTTGTCTTGAGCCCTCAATCTTCTCGTGCCCCTGACATTCCAGAAAATTATCCTCATTGTTTAGTTTGAGGGTTTTTAGTACCCCCTTTACCTTGATTTTTCCTAAAATTATACTTATTGTTTAAAATACCTTGTTTAGATGCCTTATTTATCTCAGGGGAGTTTTTAGCTGTTGTAGATGTACTGGATATTAAGCTTACTACTTCCTTCTCCACCACTTTACTCTTCTCAGCAGAATTTATTCCTTCTTTTCCAACTACTTTTGCCCAGGATGTAACTTGCACTGGTGAATTAACTATTGTACCATTTGTACCATCTATAAAAGGAAACATATTACTATTTACTTCCATCACCTTTGTTGTTGCTTGTGGTGTTGGTGTTACCACATTAGAAGTTAAAATCATAGCTGGTGTTGATACTTCAGCTACTTCATTTGAATTGACAACACTAGTAGATAAATTCATTTTTGGAGATGAAACTTCTTTGATTATCTCTGTAGAATCTTCTATACTTTCTACAATTTCAAGAGGACTGAATTTACTGAAGTGAGATACTGAAACACTTGAATTACTGGATGGAGAAGTAGGATGAATAGTATTCACTATTGAATATTCTGTTGGATTACAAATATCAAACGGCTTTTGTGGTGTTTTATCCCCTTCTTTTGTTTTTACCTGAGACTGTGCTTGAAACCTTACTTGTTCTTGCTGAACATTGTTAGCTTTATTCCTCTCCAAGCGACATTCAGCATTTAGATGACCAACAATTTTACATGATGAACAATATTTAGGACAATTAGGAATCACCACATCTTGAAAAAAAACCTCCATGTTTTGTTCCAATCCATATCTTAGGAGGAATATGTAAAGAAAAATCAATTTCAACCAATACATTAGCATAATACCCCGCTTCACACCTTGATGTAGCATTGTCAACCTTAATTGGAGTACCTAATTCAGTACAAATCTTAAACAAAATTTCTTCATTCCAGAATTCTAATCCCAATCCATGAAGACGAACCCACACCATAGCTTTAGATGTTCTTTGACTTGATGGTCTAAAATTTGATGTCCAATTCCTAACCTGTAAGATTTGATTTAAAACCTCCCACCTCTGTGATTTGATTTTCTTCTTATCATCATCGTTATCAAGCTTAATTAATTGTAAAGAACCCTCTGCCTAAAGGAATCATACGACAATCACCCTGTAGCTTCCATTGACTTCTTAAAATCACTACAACATCAACAAACTTAATCTTCTGTAAATCAAGCCTTCCTATAAGAGAAAACTTCCATGGATCCAAACTTTTTTCATACAGATCATCAGGTAAATTTATTGAAGGAATTTTCCTAAAATTATTTTCATTACTTAAATTTTCCATTTCAGATTTTTTTTGATCAATCGAAGTGGTTTTAGGACAAAAATCCATCAACCAAACCTCAATTTACACCCATCAATCATTAGAATTCAACAACAAGATAGAATTATTAAGATTATTCACCTGAGAAATCTCAGAATTCAAGATCTGAAACGAGAATTTTCACCGATTTGTTCGCCGAGTCGTAGAGCTCAACTCACCGATTTCTTTTCTCACGCTCTGTCTCATTATATATATTTCATAATAGAATGTTTCTTTAATTAATCAAATAAATATGTATTTTCATTAATATAGTACATAATAAATTTCATTTATATTAAATCAGTAGGCATCAATGGTGGTTGTGATGGTGTGCGGGTGGTGGATCAGCGGTGGGGATAATGGTGGTTAGTGTTGGTGAGAATGGTTGAATAATGACGATAATGGTGGTGGTGATGATGAAAGAAGTAGTAGTACTGGGATAAGAAGGTGTCCTAAGGTAGATAAATTATTTAGTTACCCTTGATTATTATTTTTTATTTGATATTAATTTTTATTTTATTTCTTTAATTTTTTAAAATAAAAATAAATATTAAAGACCAAATTATTCTAGGGAGAAGATAAATCAACAGTTGTGGTTTTAATATTTGTCGGGTCGGGGAAGGAAAGAAGATGAAACCTATTTAAAAAAATTGACCCTATACAAGGCTACACGCGAATCAATTGTAATTGATTTAGTTTCTTATATCTCTCTCTATTCCCATTTTGTCACGATTTCTGTTTCTGCCATTTCTCCTCGACTTCATGTGATTATGCATGCTTGAGAAATAGCTCATGGTAATAGGTAAGGAGAGAAGATAAGTAGATAAAAAACGAAATGGTTCAAGAATTACATATTATTAAACTTTAGGAAAATGAATAACACAAATCTATGTAACTTTGGAATAATTTATATCATCAAAGGGAGAAAACTTATTCCTGAAGCTAACAGATTTTGTAAGATTAATCTGATTGATTTTGAAGTGATTTTTCATTTTCAGATTTGTTACAAATTTGGTGAACGACCTTTGATGATTTATTTGTTTTCAAAGTAAGGACACTACTTTGTTTTGAAGAAGTGAATGAAGTAGTGTTCTATTACCCATAAGCCCATAGGAATTTGAGGAGTTGGTTAATGATAATTATGTTTTTCCTAAAGGATTGTATGACTTACGAACATAATATTAAGATTTGAGGCTAAGGACATGTCTATTAACCAACGCCTCAAAAACATTTAGACTTGAATCGATTGGATCGATTTTTTTCCAATAGTTATTATATGTATGAACCGATGGATATATTCGAAATACAGATCGGCACGGGTTAACATGTTGTGCTCAAATAAAATATGATAAGAACTCATATCTCTCTTTATTCCCATTTTGTCATGATTTCTGTTTCTGCCATTTCTCCTCGACTTCATGTGATTATGCATGCTTGAGAAATAGTTCATGGTAATATGTGTGGAGAGAAGATAAGTAGATAAGAAACAAATTGGATCAACAATTACAGATTATTAAACTTTAGGAAAATGAATAAACACAATTCTATGTAACTTTGGAATAATTTATATATCATCAAAGGGAGAAAACTAATTCCTGAAGCTAACAAATTTTGTAAGATTAATTGATTTTGAAGTAATTTTGTTTTCAGTTTTGTTACAAATTTGGTGAACGACCTTTAATGATTTATTTTTTTTCGAAGTAAGGACACTACTTTGTTTCGAAGAAATGAATGAAGTAGTGTTCTATTACCCATAGGCCCATAGGAACTTGAGGAGTTGGTTACGGTTAACTATGTTTGTCCTAAAGGATTGTATGACTTACATGCATAATATTAAAAGATTTGAGGCTAAGGACATGTTTATTAACCAACACCTCAAAAATATTTAGACTTGGATCGACTTTTCGCCGACAATTATGATATGTATGAACCGATGGATATATTTGATTACATAAAGGATAGTTAATATGAAATTGAAATTTTCAATCCTTTATTTTATTTAATCCTCTAGCCGATTCTAAGTGAAAATTAAAACACGTAGGAGCCTATAACTAGATTTATAAAATTAGACCAACCTGCAACAACAATTAGTCTATGACCAAAAAGTGGCAAAAAGATGTAGGAAATACCATATGGTCCTAGATATAATATATTAGGATGAGTTTGGTCCAGTTGACTCAGTCAACTGTCTGTTTGGTCCTTTTTGGAAATATAAATTATAGTTTGGTCCTAGGGTGACATCATGGATGATGTAATTGTCATCCTGTAGTAGCAGAAATACCCTTTTAGATTAGGACCATATATATAGTCAAAAGGTAAGAGAGAAGAAATCATTTCTCAGATCTACTTTCTCTCTCCTCTCGGTCTCTCTCTTTTTCTCCCTGCTACTGCAATTTTTTTAGGGTTTTTTTTTTTCCTCTTGCTGTTGCAATTGTTTTATAGAGATTCGAAGATTAATTTATAATGATGTCGTCGGTTAATTTGCAGAGATTACAAAGATGAATTCGGAAATTGATTTGTTTACAAAGATTAATTTCAAGATTTGATTTTAACGTTTTCTGCTGCTATCAAAGAAGATGAAGATTGAAGCGAAGATGATGAACATTATTTGATGTTGTTGCTGCTGTTTGATGATGATCGATGTTGTTGCTTCTGTTGAAATCGATGAAGATGATGAAGAAGACGAAGAAGATGATGATGCTGCAGTTCATTCCATAAATGAACTTTGTTGTTTTTAGGTTTTTATATGGAGTTCATTTCTGGAATGAAATCTGTTTTTTTTAGGTTTGTATATGGAGTTCATTTCTGGAATGAACTCTGTTTTTTTTTTTAGGTTTTTATATGGAGTTCATTTATGGAATGAACTCTGGTTTATATAGGTGATTTCTGAATGAACACTGGTTTTTTTAGGTTTTTATACGGAGTTCATTTCTGGAATGAACTCTGTTTTTTAGGTTTTTATATGGAGTTCATTTCTGGAATGAACTCTAGTTTATATAGGTGATTTCTGAAAAAAATAAGTACAAATTAACAGGAGCTCATTTTGAAGAATGAACTGCTACAAAAAAAATAGAAATTAACACGAAAGGGTACTTTTGTCCATTTAATATTTTTAAATAATTATGGACCAAACAATGAAGGCGTTTTCCCAAAGGACCAAACTGACTTGGGACCACCTAAAAAATGACCAAACGATATTTTTCCCAAAAAAGATTTAGCCGTCCACTATACTAACAAGCTACTTACGCTTAGAAAAAAACTCACCACCTATTCTTAGATTAGGTTGTGTATATGTGAAGAACTTCACGTTCTTAAAAAAAGTTCGTGCGAAATTTCCTGGCGAAAGTCACTCGAGTCTTTCACTTAAATAAGAGTACACCCATTTATGGCTAGGTCGATAGAAACTTCCAAGCCGCAAATTTATGATGTTCCTCAATAACGAAGAACAAACTTTGCTAGGGCTAGAAATCATGTAAGACATAATCGTAAATCGCACTGGAAATTAAAATAAACTATAGATTTCAATTTATTCAAAAATCAAACTTATTCCATCGAAAAGACAAAAGGAAAAACTTTTGGGACTTCATTTTTTAGTTCGGTTTTTGAGTTAGTTTAGTTAAAGTGTAAATGCAATACAATACTATAATTTTATAGGGAGTGACTAATTACAACCGAAATAAAATTAAATATAACCTTTCCAAAATATTGTGAACCATATAAATGCAGGTAAAGAAAACTCACCTATCGTCTATTCGTCTTCATTGGAGTAACGTTGTTTCAAAACAACTGACACCATCATTGATCCGTGCAAAAATGGGAGAACGATCATAATAAGAGGAAAGAGAAGATATTTCGCGAATAGAAGTTCACCACAACGATTTATACCACAATACTGATGGAAGACAAAATCTAAAGCTTTTATCATTAGTTAGATAAAACAATACAATATTTTATATTCTACTCTTATTTAAATCCTCATATGCATCTCTGTTAGTAACAAGGAATAATTGATCTCAAAAAACTAATTTTTTACTTATTTTATTCTGCAATCAGTAAGTTGATTTGATTAAAGTTCATGTTTTGTGATATCCTTTCGTGAAATCAACAAGTTTTATTATGAAAATATTCATGATTTAATCATCAAAATTCTAACATAAATCAACAAGTTTTATTATGAAAACATTCGTGATTTAATCATCAAAAGGGCTTTTTCAAATTTTATCATATTTAGGATTAAAGAGTTGTTGAATTGTTATATTCTCATAGAAGTATACAAGAACACAATTGAAGCAAAATCGGTTTGATTCACTCGAATCCATTCATGAACATTATAGCCACGGTTTGCAAAGAATGCAATCCTTAATATATATATATATATATGTATTAGTTCATGAGCCAACCGATTTTAGAACATCATTCACTTAGGCATGCAAAAGGGTACGCATAACTTAGTGACCGGACTGGGTTTGGGTTCGCCAGTATGCGAACGGGTACGCATACCTTAACACTTCTAAACATCAGCAGAAAGCATAGGTATTCTAAAACCTAGCAATACTAAGGGTGGTTGTATGTAATACTACTTTGAGTAGCAGACTTCAAAATCTAATGTTACCAATTATTTTTAGAGTGTCGATGTTGGCAATGTCATGAACTACTTACTGGTTTCCAAGGTTGGTGTAATTTTTTAACATTATTCTAGGTAAGAGGTTTTTTTTTAACCCCCACACCACACACATAACACTTTAAATCTATAGTTCAAATGATGGTGTTATCGTAGAATTTCGCTACGTTTGATTTGATTAGATATCAAATGAATGTTAATAAATGGTTTAAATGATGGTGTCATCGTAGTATTTCTCCCCATTTAATTTGACTAAGTATCAAAATAAACCTTATTTTTCAAAGAAAAAATAAATAAAATAAAAATACTTAAATTATAATACATGAGAGATGGCTTGCAAAATGTAGCATACTCGAAAGAGGTAGCCCCTAACTGAAATAGGGGTGAGAGTGTAGTTCTTATTCTAAAAATCCAAGAAGAAGAAGAAGAAGAAGAAGAAATCAAAATTGACTCTCATCTTTTCCTCCGAAAAAACCCTTAAATTGAAAAATACAACAAAATTATCAAATGTTTCTTCCAAAGTCGGAACAAAGATCCAAAAGATTTGGGTAATGAGAATCTTTTTCATTTTTCCCTCTAAATTAACACTGATTGAATATTGTAAGAGGTTGGTTTACGAACATCGTAATAAGTGTAAGAGTAAAGTGTCACAAGATGATGCGGTAATAGAAGAAGCACGGAAGTAGTTGAAAGGGTTTGGGAACATAAAATAGATTTACGAATATAAGTTGCGAAACTTCGCAAGCTAAATACAGTTGTACAAATTTCACTATAAATAGTAGTTCAAATGTTAAATTTAAAAAGTTCTTTTAGTGAGTGTGAGGAAAAATCTTAGGAAAGAGAACAGAGAAAGTTGTAACTGTTCCAAGTTCCATTGATATATTTCTTTGTAACTAATTGAGAGCATTAATCAATAAATTGTTATTCTTCAAGAACATCTTAAAGTTTTATGAATTCTATTGAGGGTGTAGTTGTAAAATTTCTTGCAACTACATAATTGGCGCTAGAAGGAGGGGCTGAATATTGTTATAGCAGAAATTTGAAGGAGTTTTGAAAACCTGAAATGGCTAGAAGAAGAAATATATCAGAACCATTGACTGCAGTAAGAAGAAGTGTAAGACTCGCAGGTGGAGAAGCAAACATAACAGGAGAATCTAGTAGGAGAAGGAGCAATCGAAGAAATCAAGCTCAACAAACATCAGTAACACAAGGAAGAGCAATAGATCATGATCGAGTAAGTATACACACTTGGAGAACTGATACACCAGTAGAAACATATAGAGAACCGCAAATTAGAGAAAATGGGAGATTGATGGGAGGAACAATTCGTGAAAGAGAAATGGAGGTATTAGAAACATTGAGACAAGAAGTTCAAGAAGAACTAAGGTTAGAAGCTGAAGAACGTGCCAATCTAACAAGACAGAATCAAGAATTAAGGAGGGAAAATGAGATGTTACAAAGGAGGAAATCTCAAAGTGTTGTGAGATAAAGTGTTAGACCAGAGAGAGAAGAACAATATTCACCAACAATCAATAGTGAAAGTGCTATGCAAGAACAAGCACAGAATCAGGTTGAAAGAAATCGAGAGAATCGCTTCATTTTAGTACCAAATCACGAACAAAACGTGGAGAATTTACGAACAGAGCCATTTCCAAGGGAAAATAATCAGAATGGCGAAGAAAATCAAGAGGAAGAGCGGCAACTCATGGAAGAAATTGAGAGACAACAAGCTATGCATCAAAACAATTACGAGGATGGAGTAAGAAGACGTGAACAGGCTCGCAACAATCAAAATCTTGAGTATGGTAGAATACGGAGGAGAATTGGGAATCAACGAGCAGAAATAGCAAGGAATGAACCAAATCTTCGAATCAGAGTTCAGGCAAATCAGGAAGAGATAAATCACAGAAGAAGGAGAAATGAAGAAGAAGACATTCCTGATAATCACATGAGAAGGATGAGGAGAATAGAAATGGAAGAACAAGAATTTCAAGATGCTCTGCAACAAAACAATTGTGACAACCTGGAAAGAAGATATTTGCAAAATTGTGCAAATAGAAACATTAATGAAGAATATGATAGAATGCGAAGGATCGCAAGGGAAGAAATGCAAGAACGAAGAAGAAGAGAGGCTGCGTTGAAGAGACCAATGGATGAGAATTCTGAAGAAAATGAACGGATCTTTCGAGAATTAGCGGAAATGAGAGGAATGATAAACAGTAGAGGAGGAGGAGATAGAAGGCAATTAGATGAAGCAATAGAAGAATCTGCAAGGACACCTTTTTCTAGAGAAGTACAATTGGGAAGGATTCCACCAAAATGCAATCTGCCTACATTAACCAACATCTTTGATGGGACTTCATGTGCTATTCAGCACATTAAAGCATATGTAAGATGTATGTTACAATGGGAGAATCACGATGCTGTATTATGCAAGTACTTCACATCAAGCTTAATAGGAGAAGCTCTAAAATGGTTTGAAGGACTTCCGAAGAACACAATTACATCATTTAATCATCTACAAGTAACTTTCTTAGGAGCATATATCACAAATCATTCCTCGCGACTTGGTATTGAAGATGTGTTTGGTTTAAAACAGAGAATTGGCGAGAGTTTGAAGCACTTGGTAAGGAGATGGAAAACTATGTGCAGTGACATGGCAGGGCGTGTGGATGAAAGATACTTGATTTTGTCTTTCGTAAATGCGATGTTCGCAACTGAGCAATTATATGTTCAAATCTTCAGAAGAAAGAATTCCACTCTGATGACAAAGTTGCGAGAGTTACAAGAGGAGTACATTATATTAGAAGAAAAGCAAAACAATATGGAATCATATCCAGTGACAAACACCAACACCCAAGATACAGGAGCAAACTTGCTTCCTAAAATAGTCAATGTCGTAGCAGGTACTTCGCAGACATCCTCGCAAACATCTTCGCAGATATCAGAAGAAAAGAAAATCGACAATGGTCAACCAAAAATAGTAGCAATGAGTAGCAAGGATCAAGAAGAGTATGATAGAGAAAGGAATTTCTACAGCAGAGGAGGAAATAACCAGATCCCAAGATTAGATCAATAACAGGAAAATTATGGAGGACAAAGGAAGAATTATTTTGGACAAGGGAATCATAGACAAAACTATAACAATGGTCAGGGAGGTCAAAGAATGATAAGAGAAGAAATAAAGATGCCACCTTTGAATACAAGTGTAGAGAAGATATGGCAAGCAATCATCTTGATGGAGAATGTACCAACACCATGGAACATGGGAAAAGAACCACCAATGGGTCCAAGAAGTCATGTTTTGCATGTACCATCACTTTCATGGACATTCTACAAATAATTGCAATAATATCAAAAGGATTATCTTGCGAATGATTGATCAAGGTAAGATGGACCACTTTTTACTCAAGCAGGCACAGTCACAACAACTACCGCAGGCTCCAGTGATAACTCGCATGGTGAACACAATACAAGAAAAGGGAAAGGAAATCTTACACATAGAAGTGGGACCAAAAGCAAGAAATGTCTTCTGCAATTCTATTGTTCACTCATATAAAACCATAGAAGATTTTCATGATAATGTATTAAGCAGGGTATATGCGAGAGATGGTGAAGGAAGGGAAATAATGAACATCGCAAAAATTTCACGACTTGAAGATTGGCAGAAGCGTGAAATCTCTTTTGAAGCCACAAAAATTCCTGAAGGTTGCGAAGTACATGATAATCCATTGGTAGTAAGATTAGAAATTTTTCCGAATATGGGAGAAAGCGAAGATGATACAGACGAAGAATCTTTTGGTCTTAATAGAATCTTAATTGATACTGGAAGTTCTGTCAATATTCTTTTTTATCCTGCTTACAAAACCATGGGGGGAAAAGACGCAGATCTAATACCTTCTACTTACAGGATTTATGGCTTTAATGGAACTGCTAATAAACCTAAGGGAGAAGTAAGCATGCGAATTCCCTTAAGTGGAATGCGAACTGAAATTATGTTTTGTGTTGTTGATGTCGAATCACCATACAATGCTTTAATAGGGATACCTTGGCTTCATGGGATTCTAAGCGTAGCTTCAACTCTTCATCAATGCATAAAATTTCCTCATCAAAAAGGTATTGGAGTTATCAAGGGTGATTGGGCAGAAGGGAAGAAATGTTACGATACAGAAGTAGAGGTCTGCGAAGGAAAAATTGTTGAAAAGGAAAGATGGAGAAAAAGAGCAAAGGCTGCAAAAAGAAGCGAAAATTTAATGGCAGAGGATTAAGGCACGAAGGAATAAAGTTACAATGTTAAGCATGCAAGAAATTTACGATGATAGAAAATGGATATGACTTGCGAAGAAAAGAGAATGAAGAAAAAAGGTAATGAAACAAAAAGGTAATCAATATACTTGTTCGCAACGTATAATGAAATGTATTTTGAAAAACAAGAAGATGAAATGAGATATTTCACAACATGAAATATGAATTTCGAATAAAAACGATTTATTGCGATCAGATTTCATTAAAGAAAGACGCAAAAATTTACTTGCGATCAACTTTCATTAAAGAAAGACGCAAAAATTTACTTGCGATCAGCTTTCATTATAGAAAGATGCAAAAATTTACTTGCGATCATCTTTCATAAAAGAAAGACGCAAACTGTGATCAGCTTTCAAAAAAGAAAGAAAGCCGCAGAAATTTTACACAGGAAAACCTTTGTGGCGTACACCCTAGTTCGCGAAGCAATATTTCGCAAGAGGCAAAGTCCTAAAGTACGTCATTTAAGGGGGTACCTATAAGCATGGCTCAGGGAAACTGGAACACCACCAAGGAACCTGAGTACATGGACATTACGGGGTACATAACCCAAAATTGGGGTACCTATCCGGGTTAGACACCTTGGATTCTCAACCTAATCTTGCGATGTAACATGATTTAGGTTGGGCGACTAAGGCATACTGTGTTTCCCAAGAAGTGCAGAAAACGATCAAGGAACCGAGGTACACAGTTGAGTCAAGAGTACCGGATGGGTTTGAAGCACATCTGCCATTCTTGACAAGTCTTGGCAAATGATGCACTTGGCCCAAAGATACCCCATAGGGTGCAACCTCGTAACTATAAGCCCTATAGGCAAAAAGGATAAGAGGTTGCGATCAAAAGCTGGTTGTTGGCAGAACCGGATGGGAAGAGCTAACCTTGTATGGTCGATGTACGCTTCCTTGAAGGGGCAACCAAGGGGAAGATAAAGGGAAGCACCCTCCATTAGGGAGCTGATACGTGCTATAAGACGCAAATGTGATGAGGCTTTTTGTTCGCAAGAACATAAAGGATTGTCATATTTGTGCAACAATCGTATTTCTTTGAGCCTTCTAAAAAATAAAAAAATAAAAAAAATTCGCAGAACATAACAAAGAAGTTAAGATGAGATCAATGGGTTTTTGCATGAAAGTGTAAAGACGTCCTGCGATTTCATCGCAAGACGATAATGTCATGGGGGTTTATGTTCGCAAGAATATTTAGGCCTATCATATTATCGCATGAAAAATATCCTGAAGAGGCTATAATACTAAGAGAAATGATAAGGCAAGATCAATAGGTCTCTACATGCGAATGTAAGGACGTCCTGCGATTTTGTCGCAAAAAGAAAGAAACGTGGCTAAATAAGACCTTTACTTAGGAAGGCATAATAAGACCACAGAAACTAATAAAGTCAATTCCATTAATACCATTGGAGATTCTTTATATATTTTCAACAACAATATACATCAAGAATTCCTACCAAAAAAGGAAATTTTATTCGCAATCAAAGACGGATATTTCATACTAATTAAATTTTACGAAGATTGAGTACTTCTTATACTTCGTAAAGGATATCTCATACTACTTATACTTCTTCAAGGATATCTCATACTACTTATACATCTTCAAGGATGTTTCATACTTCTTATACTTCTTCAAGGATGTTTCATAATTCTTCAAGGAGGGTTCATACTTCTTATATTTCAAGGGGAAAATTTCTTGATTACTTCGCGGCAATCAGGAACTTCGCAACTTAAACTGAGGCAGATATTCTAATACTTACAACAAGAAGTGATCACTTGAAGATCAATAATAAGGGGAAAAGGAATACTAAGCTAGGTCTTCAAAATATATTATTTCTCTTCATATGATCAAGTTATGCAAATAAGGAAAGCATTCAAGTAAAGAAAGATCAACTCATCATCGCAAAATTAAGACATTGGTATGAATCAAGAAATTGTTGGTTGATTAAAAGTGCAGAAAATAAGAAACTATTGTACTCAAGCAGACAAGACAAAGAGAACTAAAGTAAATATACAGGAAGGAACAAAGCTACTTTGCGGGAGATTTATCTTCATCAAAATGATCTTCTCTTTCTTCTTCGGAGATATAATCTTCAGCTTCACTATCAGAGATGTCCAAATCTGGGATATCATCAGGGATTTCTTCAGAAAGGAGCGTCTGATACTTAAGGAGAGAAATTTGATTGTCTTCACAAATCTTGCGAGTCATCATATCTCGGAAGAGTTTGATGTTTAATTCATAGTTGTTTTGAGAAATTTTATGTTGAGACCTTAAATTAGAAATCTTCTGATTACGTGCAGCAAGAGTAACTTCCATCTCCTAATTACGTGCAGCAAGAGTAGCTTCCAGTTTTTCAATCTTCTTCGTATAATTTTCTTCAACATTCACAAAAAAATAGGATAAGTAAGAAGTAGGAAAGTAAAGAGTAAGGGAATAAATTAAGGAATTGATTAGCAAAATGTGAAATTAATGTGATCAAGATTTGCGAACTTACCTTCTAATTGCTTCATATCATTACAAAGAGAAGTGACTTCAAGCTCCAGTTGATTATTCTTCTCAAGGAGAGAAGAACTTCTAGATGCGATACTCGCAGATTGTGTATTACCTTCGCAGCGGGATTTTAGTTCTGCATTATCAATGTTCAAATCCTCTATCTTTTGGAGAAGTTTTGCATTCTCAACCTCCATCTTTTTACAACGACCTAAAGTTTTCTTCTCAGCAATTGCATGACGTCTTTCCCAATCTGAAGCCGCTGCACAGCTAACTCTCCCAACCTGAGCAAATGAGAGGGATTAGAAATCAATGAAGTAGGGGAAATTAACAAGGAAAAGAAGAGAATCTTACCATAATCCCCAAAGAGTATAATGTAATAGGAGAAATAAATCTTGAAATTCCATTAAGGGAATTGTTGTTGATCATAGTGGGAACTTTACAAGCCTTCGCAATATGCTTACGAAGATTCGCAGTAGAAGAATTTCCTAATCCACGGGAAGAAATGAGAAAATCCTCAGACAATCGATTTATTGCAGATTCGTAAGTTTCCACATTGTTGTAGTCTTCATCTTCTTCATCATTATCATCATCATTCCTTCTATCAAAATTAGTATCAGAATTAGAACTAAGATCATTCTCAGAAAACTTATCATTTTCATCATCAACATCCTTGATAGAGGAGATCACATTGGAATGAGGACTGGATGGGAGTCTCTTCCTCTTCCTCGTAGAAACGATATCTTTAAGTTTCCCCTTTCCTTTGCGAAGAACGTCATATTGACTGCTAGAAGTCTCAATATTCTTCGCAGAGCGAAGTGTTCTTTATCTCGCAGTTAATATTTCAGAAGAAGTCGAATTCTTGTTCCCACTCACAACAGCTTCAAGGAGATCAGGAACAATTCAAATAAGGATAAGAAACAGAGGCAACAATATATTGTTTAAGATGCATATAAGAATGTTTCTTACCTCATTTGAAAATAATTGGAAAGCCTCACGAATATTGGATTTCCCAGTTTTAAGGTAACTTTCTTTGAGTTCATTCACCTGAAAAATATTGCAAAGGAATTAATAAAAATAAAAAAAAAGTAACCAGAAGATAAGGAGATGGAGATACATACATCTTTATCTTTACTGGGCCAAGAAAAGACCCAAGGTTGGTAATTACGTTCACGAAGATTCGCAGGAAGATCTACTATCCCAGAGATGTAAGAACCCGATAATGCTAGAGGATAATTGTACCAATCTTCATCATGAGAATGGTGAGGGGTTTGATTATTTCCAGAAGCATAATCAATATCGTGCATAAGAAGATCCTCTTCTGCAACATCAATTTTACGATGAAGACGAACACCCCAACGCTTGTCTTCCTTCTTCGCAGGAATTAATGTGTAATTCTTAAAGAAATTCTCGACTGTATAATTTGCAGCGATAATCTCTACATCTCTAAATGCAGGTTTCCTAAGCTCAATTGGGTATAAAGATTTTCCAGTAGCAGCACGAGTTGCGAACTCAACCAGGATGCGAATGCAATCCCCAGTCAATTGATAAATGGCTCGTGAGAAATTGGGGTGGGAAATAATCCCATAGAATAAAGGAAAATTGACATCATAAAGAGGAAGAGGATGACCTGCGAGGATTTGGCCTCGTGAGATTAAAACTATTTGATCATCCCAACGGAGATCAGTAAAGAGTTCCATACAGAGAGAAGATTTATTGGTATGCCCATCAATCTCAGAAAGAATGAGATCTCTATCAGCAAGCTCTGCGTTAAGTTGTTCTATAGTTTTCTTCTTTGGAGCCATCAAATGAAGGATAGAAAACAGAGAAGAAAAGAGATAAAAGAGGAAAGAAATAGTAGTAGAAGGAAAAAGGAAGAAATTGCAGAAGCAGAAACAGATATAATGAGGAAGATGAAAAAGATAAAAGAATAAAAGAAGGAATTAAAGATAGTATTTATAAAGAAGAGAGAGTTTGATGAAGATAGAAATTTATCAATGCAGTTAGACGTGAGCGGTTGAAAAGAACGGTTACGAAAGAACGTGTTGAAAATTTAATGAAAGAGAAGTTACGTGTTGCGAATCTAACAGGTGATGATAACTATATTAAATTTGCGAGAATAATGGTTCTCATGACATTTCTTATTCGCATAGCTGACATGAGAAGAGGCAAGATGTAGGTACCGAATATCGTAAGAGGTTGGCTTACGAACATCGTAATAAGTGTAAGAGGAAAGTGTCACAAGATGATGCGGTAATAGAAGAAGCACGGAAGTAGTTGAAAGGTTTTGCGAACATAAAATAGATTTACGAATATAAGTTGCGAAACTTCGCAAGTTAAATACAGTTGTACAAATTTCACTATAAATAGTAGTTCAAATGTTAAATTTAAAAAGTTCTTTTAGTGAGTGTGAGGAAAAATCTTAGGAAAGAGAACAGAGAAAGTTGTAACTGTTCCAAGTTCCATTGATATATTTCTTTGTAACTAATTGAGAGCATTAATCAATAAATTGTTATTCTTCAAGAACATCTTAAAGTTTTATGAATTCTACTGAGGGTGTAGTTGTAAGATTTCTTGCAACTACACTTGACAAGTCAGTCTCTTTGATCACAAGACAATTTAGAGATCTTCTTTTGAAGAGAAGTAAACAGTTCACTAGAGATAAACCTAATTCATCAGTTATACCTCGTAATCGTGTTCCTTCTAAAAACAGAGATGCTGACGATACTGATGATGAGGATATGCCACACTGCTTCAAGTGTAAAGGTTTTGGTCATTTTGCTAATGAGTATCCAAATGATAGAAAATACAATGGAAACAAAGGACTTGTTGCAACTCTTGAAGAAATGTCCGATCACTATGATTCTAATGAAGATGAATAATCAAGTGTTGCACTCTCCTATGAAAATATTGATTTTGATAATTGTAGCAATACGTACATCAATCTCGATATTCTTCCGGGAGAAACTTCAACCATCATGGAGGATAAAATGGATTTCTCTTTCCCTAATGGAAATTCTTTTTATAAATTTTCAGGCTCTACCATTTGTCTAGCAGCTTGCACATCTATGACGTCTGAACCATCCTCCATATTGACATGTTCTTCTTGTACTCTCAAGGGTTATGAACTCTTTAAATGTTTCAAGTACAAATATAAGATAAGATATGTAAACAAACTTCAGTGGAGAGCAAATCGATTAGCAAACAAGCTTAAACTTGTTCAGAAGTCATTTGAGGTATGTAAACCCAATTCCTCTTCGAAAAAGTTAATTTCTAAAGAACTAATTAGACCTCTCCGAAAAAGACCAAGGCTAGACAGTCAGTTTAGGAACTCTTTCCAAAAATCTCATGGTGGACAAATTATTGTTCACCCCAACATAACTTGATTGTATTGGCCGTGCATCTTGTTTCAAGTGCCTGATTCCAAAGAGACAAGAGTTAAGCACTCACAGGAGAATCCTGTCACCTTGACTGTAGATCCTCTCCTTTCAGCCGAGTCACTAAACTCTCTGTCATTGTCTGATTTTTGGTCATAGATTACACTCTATCTGATGTATCTACTTATCATATTCTTGCCCCTGCTCGGTAGTTCCGTAGCATGATATTTTTCCCTTGGACCAAGACTATTTCCACTTGCACTTCCGATAATGCTATCAGCAAATCCTGCATCAACCGTCATTCCCGCAGGAGATCCGGACCGATTTTTTTTCTGATCCTTCGATAAAAAGATTCATTCTCTTCATCAAAAATAGGAGGTAGAACCAAGAAAGATTTCTTTTTCGATTCATCCCTGGAGTTGAATACCTCATACTTTTTTGTTAATTATGCCCCCACGAGTTACTGCTTTCTTTATTCTTAAAGTGAAAACTTCGTTAGTAGATCCGTTCCTGAGCCAGATTCTGCTGGAGTCAAAAGTATAGAAAACCAGAAAGATCTAAGTGGAAGTGAAGAAAGGGGTTCGGACTCCTACGAGTGAGCAGAAAAGTGTTCAGTGACTTAGAAATTAAGGTGTAATAATATGGATAAGCATAAATGCAAGCGCTAAGCCAAGCAAGTTAGAGATTATTTTGGGGCAAGCCGAAAGACGAGCAATCATTTCTCCCCCTCTATGCCTTGCGGTAATGATGCCTCTGGAATTACGACCTTTACCACAATGACGTTGTCCAGAGATCAAATTATTTCGTGAATTGGATTTCACTTGACTGTCTACGGCCCCATTGCGTGTGCTCGGAGCTTCTTGAATGCCCTGATTCAACGCCAAAGAATTTCCTGCCGACACCATATAGTATTCATCTCTGCTTGGCGACGGCTTGCTCGAAAGCATAATAGCCCATCCGCACTCAAACGTCGAGATTGTAAGGAGTAAATTCAATGTAATATTTTTTAGGAAAAATGCAAATCAAATTAAAGGCCCCCTCTAATTTTGACTCCCAGGAAAAGCTCAAAAAACCTTCAACAAAAGGGTACTTGTACCCGAAACTGACACAGGTGGGTATGTAGAGAATACCTAGGGGTGCGAAGGTATAGTAATGCTATGAATGACCCAGTATCGAAAACTGGTAATAATATCACCAAAAGCGTGTTCTCCCGTGCTTCCAGACATGCTGAGCTCCCTTTATATGTCCGAAAAAGGGAAAATCCCATTTTTTGTCCCTGTCCCTAAATGAATAAAATACAATAGTAAATAATAGTAAACTGGAAATGAAAGTCTCTTTATTTCTCACATCTGGAGGAGTGTGCGCGGGTTATCAGTAGCTTACCTTGCCGTCCAGGAAGTTAGCCCAAAGATGTAAATGAAATGACTTTGTAGGCGCAGGGGACCATAAAGCAGCGACTCTTATGACCTTCAGTTTAGGCGGCTCAGTACCGTTGGCGATGTGTTGATCTATTCTGAATCTCTCGTCTGGTACATACGCTCGAATGCCCCCTTCTCATAATGAGAATGTACATAACCCTATTCCGGTCGAATCAAATAATTCTTTGTGTTGGAACAAAATATCTCTAAACCCCCCTCGGAATAGGTTATTCTTTTTTATTTCAAAAGGGATATTGCTGTGTTGCCTTGAATGATACACTAATCCTTTGAATCCGGTACAAACCGCCAGGTGAGTCAGCTACTGAGCCAGATTAAAGAGTACAAAAAGTAAAAAGTCTTGATGTCTGAGTCTCGAAGTGAAGAAGTTCTTTACTAAGTGTGGAAGATTCCGACCTGGTTTATGAACTCCTTTTCTATTGATTCCTACGGGTTGGATAAAAAAAATTTATTGAATGAGGTATTCAACTCCAGGGATGAATCAAAAAAGAAATCTTTCTTGGTTCTACCTCCTATTTTTGATGAATAATGTCGGATCCCCAAGGACAAATGATTGATTTACCCATTCAAAGCAATTTACGTGACCGCATGGATAAGCTCACACTAACCCGTCAATTTGGGATCCAATTCGGTATTTTCCTTGGGAGATATCGGGAAGGAATCAATCAAGGTAATACAGAGGGAAGAGAAAGACTAGTTCACCCTTAATTTAGGGCAAATATGGGCGCAAAGCGCCGTCTTGATTAATGAGATGGGCGTGTTTCGGCGTGAATCAAGTGGTACGAAAACACAGAAAAACAAAGATGTGAATGAGTCGACTTACTTATCCCTCGGTCTATTAGTGAACTATCTCTCCAGGGATTGTGAAAGATGCTCCACTAGAAATATCCTTGTTATTGTTTCGACTCATTAATTTATACCCTACCCTCCCAGAGTTCATTCTCCGGGGAACTCCATTTAGATCATTCTGGTGGATTCCTTACAATCCCCTTATTTAATGATCTCGTTGGAATCACTCCCCACACTTCCCCGTTTTTTTAAGAGATGAGATACCCTAAATACTAAATAAATAATTGTTCTGATTGAACCTTTTACCAGAGATTGACCCTTGATGCACAGGCCAAGCCATAAATTCCTTTCTATTCACTATTATCTTTAGACCAGATAGTTTAAAGTTAAGGTAAAAGGATGAATC